>VXAC01004001.1:769951-863943 GCA_013399225.1 Rhipidura dahli
GGGAGTGGTCCCAGCGATAGGGCGGCCGGGACCCCCAGACCCTCCCCGGTAAAGCTGTGGGGTCCGGCCCGGTGATGCTCGCACAGAGCTCCGCGCACCCGCGGGCGGAGAGGGGGATAAGGCAGAGCTGATAAATCAGATAAAAAAGCTGTCTGCATAACAGTGACCGTGATGCTGGGAGTGTCACTGACAATGGATGCAGCGGGAGGACCTCAGGAACAGCCGAGATTTAGGGAAAAACTCTTCCCTTTCTCCCTGTAGGTGACTTCCCATCTCTGGTAAGACGAGGAATTATCTGCAGAGAGAGCCCAGCGCCCTTCCCAGTTCAACCAATCTTTTTTTTTTTTTTTTTTAACATTTAAACCCTTATTGTTTTCGGCTGAATGGTCCTGAATAGACGCCGAGAACAGTCGCGAGGAGTGAGAAGTCATTTGTAGGTCAGGAAAGCGACTTAAAACAGATTTCGGGAATCTTTTGAAATATTGATCACCTCGTAGTAATCATTCCCCGCAGGTTTTTTCCCCCCTCGGTGCCCCGAGAGAGCGACCGCGGGGCTGGGTGCGATGTGAGTCCCGGCCGCCCCTTCGGAGGAGCGGGACCAACTCCAGACGTCTCGGAGTGCGATGAAATCACTTTCTGAGCGCCGAGGATACGATTTATTTTCCGTAGAGAACAGGAGGATGATCAAGAAGCCACTCTTTATTCTACATATAGCTGCTCAGTGGCAATTTTTTCCCGGGAATATTAGGGACTATGCTCGGAAAGGCAGCATATATTTTGAATTAAGCTCAATATGTTCTTCCTTCTGCTCTTTGCAATGTATTTTTTTCTAGAATGCTTGTCAAAAAAATCCCTTCTTAATTTGATATCTTGTTATTGTCTCTTCCCCCTCCCTTATTCTTTTTTTTTCCCCTACTGCTTTTGTTTTCCTTTTCTTCCCTTCTTTAAGAAAGCTCCTTTGCCAGTTGCCTGTAGACCGAAATTAAACAGATTTAAATTTTCTCCAATCATTTCTCCGCAGAAATGGAGCTGGACTGAGGCTCGCCGTCTTTTCTTTAGTATCAAGTACAATTTGTCTTTTGCTTGTGAAGATTTGGTAAATCAGAAGGCAGATAGATAGCGCAGATGGTCGGAGGTGTCGGGTCAGATTATGGTACGCCTCAGTACAGTGCTAAGCTCATTCTGACGGAAAACCCTGATATTATTTTCACAGATCTACACAGTTCACTTGAAAAAAACCCTTCGAGCCATTTACATCATTTATGTGAGGCTCACAGCTAGCGGGATGGAAAAGCTTTCAATACTGCTCATTTTCATAAAACCTGACAGAGCTGGGGAGACATAAAAGCGCACACAAAACTCACGAGTTCAGAGACACTCCATAGAAACTTAAAAAAATAGAAGGGGAGACTTTTCGGCTTCACCTTCACCTAAGTTTGGTTTGCCGATCTGCTTCGGGGGGGAAAAAAAGAGAGAAACAATTAGAGAAGATGAAAATATAATCTATAAATATTGCTCAGAGTCCTCTTCCAGCCTTCCATCCCACCACTGTCTTCTCCGTTAGGGAAAAACAATATTTTGACGTAGCCAACGAAAGATCCCAAATAACCTTTTCGGGAAGGAATTTAAAAAGCCTCCGGACTTCCTCGGTATGAGCATTGGGCTTCCCCAGCGAGCGGGTGAGAAGGCGGCGACCTCGGCGGCTCCGGGAGCGTCCCCGCGGGCAGGAGCTGCCCCGCCGCCCACCAGCCCAACCCGCCGAGCCCCTGGCAGCGTCCCGGGACGGGGCTGGTGAAGAAAAACCTCTGCTGGGAGAGACGTAGAAGGGTAGAAAGCCTGTGTTAATGGGTAGCTAATTTAGAACGACCAGATGATGATGTGATGATGAAGATGATTACTAATATTACTGAAGGGGTCCTTTTTTTTTTTTTCCCCTATTTTTTAAAATCATGCACATGATCTGGCGGAGGAGTTACTGGGCTGCAGCCTAATGACCATGAACAGAGCGAGACGGGCTCCATAATGAAAGCCAGGACTGTAGGCTAAAGAAATGAATCCTCATTAAGAGGAGCTCGCAGGGGCGAGGGTCTGTACCCCAGGTCCCCAGCCTTTGTTCCCCAGAAACCGGCCCGGATGGGGCGATGCTGGCAGCACTGCTGGGAGGGGAAAGGAAGAGAAAGAAAAGAGACGCCGAAATGGGCCCAGGAACCTTGTGTTAACCATTTAAAGGGTGACCCAAGGCGGGAAACCAGCCCAGCCCCAGTAGTTTTGCACCCTCTGCAGCTGGGAGCGATGGGGAAATGCCACAGTGTTTTGGGGAAGTGCCGCAGACCGGTGTCCCTGTTTGGGGAAGGTTCTTGGGGCTTCTTGTTTTGATCTACCAGGGCCGAGAGAGATCAGCTTCAAGGGGGGGCCCCTCCATCCCTTTCCCAGCCCTCAGGGAATTTTATCCATGGCCGGATCCCCGGCAGGTTCGCCGTTGCCCCCCCGCCGCTCCACAAGAGCTCTACCGCCGGACCGGGCAGGGCCGGGCTTTGCCTTCGGAGCGCGACCCTCAGCGATCGCAGCGACCCCAGGAGCGACCCCATCCCCGTGGGATGCGGTGCCTCATCCGGGAAAGCCGAGATTCCTGTGATCCCCAAGCTCCTGGCTCAGTCCCCATGTCTTACTAGAGCTGCGGGCGAGCCTGGGGGTGCGCTTGACCGTGCCCGCTTCGTTTCGGCCCTTTCCCCCCATCTTCTTCTTTCCCCCTCCCTCCCCCCATATAATACAAACTCTGCTCCTGACATAATAGCCAGCAACGATAACTACTTTTATTTGGGTGACAGCTTTGACCCTTGCCACGGGTAGCGTGAGGAGTGAACGCTGCAGAGACGAACCCACCGGAGAGCAAGAAATAAAATTGTACATGAAAAAATATTTATCAAAAATATGACCAGTCATCCATAGCATCTCGGTGGCCTGCATGGACACGGTGTTCTGGCCTCAGGACAAGGCATATTCCCCTCTCCTCAGAGCCTTTAAAGCAAAAATATGCTGAGCAACATATCTATACACCTTCGTATCAGGATTTCTCAGCTATCCTGGGTCCTAGAATCTCAGTCGCTGGGGATTATTTATCTAAACGGAGCTTCCAAACGCAGCAGACGTGCGAATACATTTTTAAAGCACTTGATTTGCGTTAAGTAGTGTATTTAAAAATACCCTCGGGAAGGAGAAGCCTCACTTTAAAGTCTCGGTAGGATTGTCAGAGATGTTGGAGTTCATTAAGGGATGCTGACCGGCAGAACCGAAGCGCAAGCAGTCCCTTCGGGCGGGTATCTGGGAAACCAGCCGGGATTTTCCGGCCTTGGATGGGTCTCGGCAGGATCCGGCCTGGTGCCGTGGAGCGCTGCGTGACGGGAGGGGCTGGAGCGGGCACTGGGAAGCGGGGAGGTTCCGTGTCCTCCCCCGGCTGGCTCTTACCCCGCTCCCTCGGAACAGGCGGGGGATGCTCAGCCCGAGGACAGTGCCCGTTGTCGCGGAGAGAAAAGGTTACTGGAAATGTCAGGCCCCCTCGGGGAGCGGGAACGGAGTTTTCGGGAGCGTTTCCCACCGAACCATCCGGGAGCTTTGATGGAGGGAGGACGTCAAGCTCAGGATGATGTAGCGGGGGATGCTCGGTAGGGAAACGACCTGTGTTTCGATGTGTTTCATGTGCCTTATTATTTTTAAGAGTGCCATAACTGTTGAAATAGCTATCAATCGTTCCATTTCTTCCTAAAAATGAAGTTACATTTGAAACTGTAATCTGCTTGGTATTAGAGGGTGGGCAGGTTGGATCCTCACTTAAGCTCCTGATACCTGTTGAAAGCACTGAAGTCCCTAAAATGCTGTTGGACAGTGAGAGATGCTCACCCACCTTCTACTCTCACACTGTATATTCATTAAATCTTTGTTCTTCTGTGTATTATTTAAGTTACTTGTCAAATGAAGTATCAGGCTATGGCTGGTATATCTGATGTTAAAATAAAGACACACTGAAAACTCAGAAAGTCTAAATTATTTTGAGATTGGTAAAGAAAGACGTTCCTTGTACAGGGCCCTGGTCAAGGCCATGGCTGCAGACTGAAAGGATCTACCTCCCAAGATTTATTTATAATTTTCTGTAGGGTGTAGCTATGAACCTGGTTTTAAAGTCTCGAATCCTTTGGGATTTGTTTGGCTGCTGCCTTCACCTGCAGATAAAGACACACACTGTCAAATCTCCTTCTACAATGAGATGTTCCCGTACAATCATCAATGTGCTTCCGTTCAGGATTTTCACTGAAAATTTCAACAAAAGCAACAAAATCCCAAAGTATTCAAATAAATAGAAAATCTTTTGATTGATCGTGTTTTTCTGCCCCATTAAATGTCCTCCTCTCCTCTCCTCTCCTCTCCTCTCCTCTCCTCTCCTCTCCTCTCCTCTTCAAGCCTTTAAATATTACAACTTCTCCCAGGATGGGGACGAGGACTGTCACGAAAACGCTTATTTAGCAGAAAGCAGGAATGAAGACAATTCGCGAGTTTGGGGGAGGTGAAGAACCACAGTCAGATGCCCTGAGGTGTCTGAATGTTTCTGGGGCTGAGTCCGGGAGAAATCCTGTGTCCGGCTGGCCTGGGCGCTGGCACTGAGCTGGCCTCCAGCCCTTCCTGGAGGTGACTCACTGTAGTTGAAGGCTGCTCAGGAATTGGGGTCCCTCTTTTCTTGTGAGGGAGCTCCTCCACAGCTTTGGGTACCACGTGGGAGTCAGGCACCAGCCCGGGCTTGGGAACAGGACTGGGGCCACGGCTGAAGGTGGGCAGCTGCCTGGGCTACAGCATTACAGCGCTGCTTCAAGGAGCCAGTTTATCCCAGAGCAGCTTCATAAGGACAAGAACCTTCCATCCCTTTTCCCAATAAATCAGGCAGCGACACGTCCCTGCTTTCTTCTGGGGTTATTTGGCCGGGTGCCCCCAGAGACCTTCCCAAACTCGACCACAGATGCTGCTGCGGACACGGGGTGCCCTGTCCTCTCTGCGGGGAAGGTCCTGGGTTTCTTTGCCGTCTCCATCAGCTGGAAGAGCCAGCAATCAGGACTGGGGGGAGCTGCTAGAACACAGGGGAGGGGCATGGAGCTCAACGAGAGGCAGCACAGTGGCCCTCCGCTGACAGGATGATGGGCTTGGGGGTCTGCCAGCAGTGGGGAGAAGGTTTAGGAGCCTTTTCTGAGCCTTGACTTTTCAGAGTAATGTAACCCATTCATCATTGACTGGAGATGATAATATGAATGAGCCCTTCCTGCTTGCCATTGGCGATGAAAGTGTTTGTTTATGTCTTTGAAGTTAGTTGGTTTTTTAGATGGATTCTGTTGGGAAGCAAAAGAAAGCAAGACAGAACCAGCGGGATACAAAGTTCCCCTTTCTGCAGCTTCAGAAAGTGTTTTTATGGTGGGTGCAGAATGATAAACGTGGGCTGGGAGTCCTTATAATAAATAGATGGGTGAAGGACCTCCCGGGCCCTGCCAAGCCCCGGTGGGGACAGGCCGTAGGACAGGAACAGGACAGGAATTAACCGGGAAATCCCTGCCGGCTTTGCCCAAAGCCTGTTGAACTGACTGCCCACCTTCCGGGTGAACTGGGGTCCTTGGATCTGTGGGAACCTCAGCCTCCCTTGGCACCGCTACTTAAATTACCGGCACACGGGGAGGTGTTAATGAGCAGCATTGAGGTTACCTGGTACTCTGCTGTTAAATTCCCATTTCGAGAAGTTTAGATGGTCTTTAAGGAATTGCTCAAGGCAGGATAAAGCTTTGAAGCCATTTCGCCTTGGGAAAACACTTAATGTTTTGGGAAGACGGAGTGGCAAATGCAGAACTCCAGGGGCATCTAGGAATTGGAGTGTCCCTAGGGAGCAGGGCACGGAGGCGGCTCTCACCCTGCGGGACAGACAGGGAGATAGGTGGGACATATTCCTGGAAAGGACAGAGTCTCACCACCAGCGGGGTGCATGGAGCAGAGGCTGCAGACATCTGGCTTCGAAAAGAACATGCCTCTTTCCATATCCCTATTTTTTTATTATGTTTTAAAAAGTTTTTTTATTTCCCTTCCTCGTGTCCGACCTGAAGCCAGGTAGGCCAGCTGTTTCTCTTTGAAGCTGTATTTCTTGTTGGTTGAATTGGCTGTTCTGAAAGCAGCATCACTTCTGACTGACACCTGGGCTGCAGTTGGCAGAGAGAGTTTTTTGTGTGTCTCTCTCTTCAGTCGTTTCTATTTCTCTATCTTTTCTTCTTGTATCAGCTCATGGTTTTTTCCCCCCTCCAGCTTGTACCTTATCCCCCCAACTTATTTTCCTTTGCTTATTGATAGTCTTAAATCCATCCTCTGTTTCAGTAACCTCAATAGGGAGGAAAAAACAACTAAGCATGGAGGGAAGCATCATTTTCTAGTTTCTTGCACACCCGAGCTATGCATTTTTGCATTGTAATGCTGCACTTCCACAAACAAACAAACACATACAATTTTGTGAGCACAACTCTTGTTGAGACGAGCATTCCGCAGCATCCTCAGTGTGAAGCAGTGCTCCGGGATGAGAAGGGAGATGCTTTAATGCCTTTTTAAACTATCTGAGGGCCGGGCCCGTGAGGGATTGAGGGAAGGAGGATTTAGGCTGATTTCCATCAGCTGGGTCAGCAACACGAGTGGGACGTGAAGGGTTGGATAAAGCACGTAACACTCTGCAGCTCCTTTTTTCCGTGTCACATCCCGGAGCGTGGATGTGTGTTAAAGCGATTAACCCTCAGCAGGTTTCCGGGCGCTGTCCCGTTCTAGCGGCACTGCCTCCTCTCCCCGCCCGGCCACCGCCCGCCTGCGCGCTGCCCCCGGTAGATGGAGCATCCTCATCGCTTTTCGCCCGAAGCCCTCAGAAATGTTGGTCTTTCCCTCATAAGTCCCACTGTTCAGGCACACAGGCGGTTTGGGGGCACACACGCCCCGCCGATGCGTCCCTGAGGGAGCGGAGCCGACGATGAGCCCGCCCGGCCGGGCGCTGCGGTTCCGCTGGGTGAACGGGCTCAGCCCCTTCTCCCCGGCTGCTGAACCGGCTCCGGGCATGCCCGACCACCCCAGCTCCCACCACCCCCGGCAGGGAGCGCGGCGGGCAGGGGCCACCTGCCGCCCTCTCGCACCCTTCGGCGGGGCTGAGGTGCCCCCGGCACGCGGGGGCTGCCCCGCGGGGCGTGGCCGGCGCTGAGGGGCAGCGCCCGGACGCGAGTGGGGCTATGCTCCCTTCGCCTGACGTCCTTGGGTGAGTCTCTGGACGGTTCCTCGCCTTTTCCCTTCAGACAGCGCCCGAGACGATGCGGGGCCGTCACGTTCTGGTCACTTTCTCAGTGCTGATGGTACCCCAAAGGCAGAGGGTCCGCTGAGCACCCCGGGCCCGCTCTTCACCCTCAGGGGACTCGCCCCCTATTTCTCACACCGCCATTTTGTGGCGCTGCTCCGCAGCCTCTGTGGTGCCCCACAGGATGGGGGGTTTTCCCCCTTTTTTTTCTCTTTCGACAAAAATATTTTAATTTTAAAATCCCAGGACTTCAGGGAATAATCTGCAGCAAAAGCCTTTTGATTGGTATGTGCCGGACTAAGTAAAATGTGGCAATCCAGTGGGTGCTTGGTTCAGGTCTCCTCATGGATTTCCTGAAACGGTGTGGTAAAAGAAGGGCAGAGGAGCATAAACACGATGAGAGGCACATTTTTATTTTATCAGCAGAGATTGAAAGTCAAGAAATGTAAGCTCTTGTAAATTTCAAGAAGATTCAAACAACCTTAACAATCATAAACAGTAATGAATAGCACTGGAGAAGCACAGGTTTGCTCTCAAAAGAACCTCGCTAAAATCAAAATTATTAACACAGAGCCAACTGAAATTGGTACTGTTTCACAGTCTACAACTGGTAGAATCGAGATGTGGATTTTAAGGAAGATACTTACCTCACAGGTTATAGGTATTTTCCACCTTTTAGTGAAGAACCTGGCTGTTGTCAGATGGGTAAGGGAGAAATGGCATTATTAATGTTAGTGCTGTAATAGCTTGAGACCACATCAGGCAGTTTGCTTGTGGGTTCTGCACCCGATACAATCTTCTAATATATGAAACCTTATTGCCGCGACTGAATTCCATATAATTACATTAATGCCGTGCGAAAATGCAAAATGCATAATAATACTTTTCTCCTGGCAGCATTTTGAGTACCCCCATTTGAAAGAATAGGTGCAGCCTGAAGATGGTTTGCCCAGTCGTGTGTGTAACACATTTATCTTTAACAAAAATATCAGCCACATAGGAGAATTTCCTCTGAATTTGTCATCCTGAGTTGGCTAATGGTTTGATGCTACTTTTCTGCGGTACATCCAAGAATCAGTCTTTGCTACAGTCATGTCCTGGAAGACATCAGATGTCCAAAGTTTCTTGTAGCCTAGTGTTACCTGCTGTTTTTAAAATCTGCAAACACTGTATATATTCCCAGTGTCATTGAATCTCTCAGCCCTTTCTACCAGTGACACCTGTGTCCTCTTAGTTCACAGCACAGAATAACATTTGACATTTGCAGTTACACTACTTCATTTTAACAATACTAGAATAACAAGTAGTTTACATGAGTATGCCTTCAGAAGCACTATTTTCTGCAACTTTATCCTTTTCGTAAGTTTTATGGTAAAACTACAGTAGAAAAAGAAAGCCACTTTAGTTCTCTCTACAAAAGCATTAGTACACTTCTACAAAAATATTAAAAAGGTAAAATTATTTGTATTTTTATGTAATAATATAATAGTCTCCGTCTTAACAATATACAGCTGTACAGTCTGCGCTATTGAGGAACTCTGTTGTGTTGCAGTTTATAAAACAATAAATATAATGTATTTGTCTCAATATTTTGCACTTTTTATGGGAAGTTGCAGAAAACCAGCTAATAAACACTGTTAAAATCTTTCTAGAGAACAGCTTTTTAATACATGCTCCAAATTATTTTTTTTTTTTTAATCAGAAGGAATTACTTCGGATTTTCTTTTACATGGTGTGAAAGCAAAAATATTCTGCCTTGATCTGTGGCTTGAGGTAACATTTCCTAGTATTTTTCTTAGTATTTTCGGAAGATTTTTTAATTTGCTTTCTTAAGTGTTTCCAGGCACTAACAGCTAGGATTTCAATCTTTTAAATACATGTGGTAAAACTATTATCTCTTTCTCGGAGTTTTTATCACAGCTTGTGCTAATCCAGTCACTTGGATTAGGTGTTCTGATCCTCCCTTAACTATTAGACAAATTCATTTCTGTCAAACACCCAACGTTTTAAACGCTGCCTCCACCCCCTCCCGCTCCCACAGCCTCAGTGCTGCAGGATGTAGCCCTAATGCCACTTTAGTTAAATTCTGCAGTTGTTTTCTATTCCGCTTTATCCTGGATTAGGATCTCATCCGCATCACCAATTTGTCGTGGCTTTGCTTCTCTCTCAGTGTGACGGGGAAGCCACTGTGGGACAGTTAAAGTCCAGACAAGTCCGCTCACTGTTAATGCGTCTGAGCTAACGAGCGGTGTCCAGAGCGTTCTGCTGAAGGGTGTTTGCATCCTTTTTAGAGATCTCCATCATCCCCCATCTCTTTAAAAACCCATAACTGAATTCATGCACATAGCAGCACGATATAAACAGAAGGAAGAATTTATAATAATCGATTTTCCATTTTAAGAGAATTGTGTCTTTAATCACTTAGCATTTATACACCTTTGGTTTAAATGGACTTGATGGTTGTACGGGAGGGGTGTGCAGGATGCTCGAGGAACTTTTTCATCAGCAGCACTGCAGTCCATAGGCTTAGTAACCAGCTGGAGTACAGGCTATGCATTTTGTACACAAGCATCTCTCCTTACATTCTTCATGCCTTCTGAGAACATTAAGCCTCGCAAACAGAACTGCTCCAGGAGTAACGCATTACCTAAATTATAAATCTCCTTCTAAACTGTGGTTTGGACTCTTACAAGTCCCTTACCACCATTAGTGAGGAATTTGGTTCCACTAAAGTGGTTTAGATAGTAATTCAAATGCAGTTAAAACTACTTTTCTCCCTGTTGTGTTAAAATGTGTGGCATTGTCTTGCAATTTTGACTCGTTTATTGTATCAACAAAGCTTTTGACTGTGTAAATCCTTGAATTGCATTTTACCATTGTAGTTTAAACAATGAGTGACAAGAATTCGATCAACTTGGATGAAATTCTGAACAAGCTTGGTAGGTCACTATACCATACATTTTTAACTAACAATTACTTACACACTGCATACAGCGATATTTTCTGCTTTAAAGAGTTATGTTAACTTCAAATAAATGTATAATAATTAATCTTTTGTTTTTTCCCTACATATTGTTTTGTGAGCTGGGAAGTTGTGGAGGGGGGGTACTAACAGCTATTTAATAGTAAAGTTGCTCTTTAGATATTTTACTAAAATACTTGTTAATCAGAGTTTGTGCAATTAATGCTGCACAGAATATGTTTGTTTCAGAGCTCCACCTATATATATGTGTATAACAAAGGGTTAATTTTCTTCTTCAGCGTTCCAGGTAGGAAGAACTCATTTTACTAAGGAACATGTGGATCATCAGATAAATTGTGAGTAGTGATAAATTACCGTTTCATTGGATGCTGAACACTGATTTTGTTTCATTAATCCTGGGACATGTTCTGTGTCTCGGGGGCGGAAGCAGGATAAACAGTGGAAGCTGTCCCGTGTCCTGCTTTCACCCTGCCTCATCTTTAGCCATCAATACGTGCTCATTCTCCCCAGCAGACTTTACTTTTGCTCACGACTTTTAGCTGAGGCTGTTCAGCTGCCTCATGGACAGCCAGTTTCATGCTGCGCCATTTCCTGCTCTGACTCTGCAGCTCCTCACAGTCACTGGCAGCCCTTTGATTCAGCTGTGCTTGCTCAATACATCTGCCACTTGCCTCCCTTTCTTTCTTCATGTTTTTTGTTCTTTCCAGATTTGGACCTCTGCCTTACTGCTTCTTCTCTCTTTCTGTTTTCTTAAAATAATGAAAGTTCTCTCAGTTACTACTACATACTCAAGCCTGGTTCTTCTTTTTTTGCAATCAAGCAGCTGGTTACTTTATTTGAAATTCAAAACAGTAAACCCAAAGAGAAAGTCTTGCTCTGCATCAAATTTGTTCTCCCCCAGGGCTTACAGACAACACAATATTAAGGTTTTATGTCTGGACTGATTTTTAAAACCATGCTGCTCTGTGGAATCACTCATATGAATGTCTGAAGAATTGTTTCTCTACCACAAACAATCTGAGTACATCTGTGCTCACCACTGGTACTTCATAAGTAGATACTCAAGCACATAACCTCCAGGAAAAAAAAAAAAAAAAAGAGAAAAAGAAAGAAAAAGAGAAAATTTTGGTCTAATTGGTCTTCTTTTTGATTACAACATTTCTAATAATCTTCACTGATATGTCCAAGCAAGTACTTATTCATTAAGAAGATTATCACAATTAAATTGAAGCATCTTAAACATGAAAACATCTGTAACACTAAATCTGGCACACCTTGGATTCTGGTTTAACTCTCCAGTCACGCAATTGAACCTTAGAGATGAAGCTTTTCTTAACATTCATGCAGACTTAGGGCAAATAGCATGCTCTTAGGAAAAATCCAAAGGCTGTGTAGTAACATGGCATAGCTGCTTTTGTGTTCAGTTCAGAGATACCTAAATATGTGTGAAGACACAGCCAACACTCAGACTTTTAGCAGTTTGGGTTAAGTCTTTCAAAAACTTAGCACAAAATAGTACCACTGATATAATTTTGTCTCTGCATATTACTTGGCAGATGAACAGCTGTAGCATTCAGCCTTGGACTTTTGGTGTGACATTCATCAGGCTATTTGGCTACAGTCCCTTTCTTACCAGTGGAGGGAAATAGGCACTTTTAGGGTGTGATTTATCTTATCCTGAAGAAACAGTTTAAAGTGGGTTAGATAACATAACTTTAAAAATGCCGGCTTGTCTCTGCTGGATGTAGCTGTGGGTGTGTTGCTCTGAAGCAGGTCCCTGCACTAACATTGGGTGAGATGGATCTCACCCACCAGGTCCTTGTGAAGGCAAAGGGTGAGTTGAACAGCTCACAGAAGCTGCTTATCTGTAAAAAATGCTAAATGACGTGTTAAGTGTGTATTTTGTTAATAGCATTATATTTTGGTAAATCTCAAAAAGTCTTCTACAGGATTCTGCCACATTCAGCTGTTTATTTACAGAAATGAAGCTATGTCAGTTGTCCAGTATTTTTGCTTCATGCTAAGTAAAGGCAAGTTACCGACTTTAGACATTGAAAATATTAAGGGACTGAAGACAACCCATGGATGATTCAGGATAACCGTAGATATTAAATTACATTGAGATTTTTTTTCTTTTCACTGACTGACATTTCTGTGTGAGAAGTGGTTTATTTTCTGCTATAAATGCAGATGCTGTTGAAAATTAATATATAGCAAGTAGTGCAAAACCAGACCCAAACTTCAGGATGAACTGTAGTTCCAGAGCAGTAATTCCAACAACTCAAGACCCATCTTACATCACTAAGATGCTCTTCCCAGTTGAGCAGATGAGAAGGGCAGGATGTAATTGACTTCTTTGTATGGCCATCTATTCTGGCATTTAGTGCTTCAGGGCAGCAGTAGTAGCAAGGGATGATTTAGCACTGGTAAATCTGAAATCTTGCATTAAAAAAAAGAATTTTAAAATGCAGAGTAAAAATATACATCACGTTGTGCTTATTGCATTGCAAGGTGGGCATGCATGATAGCTCTCACAGCTTTTACTTGTGAAGAGAACACTGATCATGTTCAACAACATGGGTTCTCCACTAACTGCTCATTCAGAAAGTGTCAGCTGTCAGAATAGGCAGAATTAAGAGTTTGCCTTAAGAATCTCCACAAATATCATAGTCCTTGAGAACCTGTCATTACAATGCACTTTTTATTTAAATAACCTGTGTATATAAATTTACCATACTTTACACATTCCTACATTGAGTAAAATTCCTTTTTATTTTAATTTTTCTCTTTCTGTTTTCCATTAATTGCTTATATGCCTATAGTGATATTTTTCCTTATTGTATCAACTTTCCCAGTCAGAACATTTGACTTTCTGGGCTTCTGCAAAAGAATACAAATGTTTGAAACAGTGTCCTGGTTCTGGCTAGAGAGTGAGCAGTGCATGGTTTGGAGTGTTTCAGTGGGAACACTGAACTGGGGGATACCACTAACAGTTACTTCAGTTTTAGAAAGACTGGGATTCAGAAACAGCACAAATAATGTCCGTCTCACAATATTAGATGATCATTAAGGTACCACGCAGCTGAAAATCCCTATGTTTAAACTTACTTGGTTATTTTATTTATTTGCAGGCTGTCTACTCACCTGGCATTATGGAGTTTAATTTATTTGGAAGGACTTTTTAATCATTCTGAATGTAGACTTTTTATTTCATGGATTTGTTGAAAATGCATGGATACAATTTTTTATTTATTTTTAAATTTCAGCGTACACTGCAAAAATCACAGAAAAAAAGACTCGGACGGCATGGTTGGAGGAAAGTCTAAAAAACATCAATGAGGTACTTTCTGATTTGCAAAAGCAGAACGAGAACTACAGGAAGAGCTGTGATGTGTAAGTACAGAAGAGCCTGAACTCTGAGTTGTGGCTGGCATTAAGGAAGCCAGTGAGGAAGTAAAGGAAAAACAGCAGGTGTGGGTTTGTTCTGACAGCAGTGATGTTAAAGAAAACTTTAGTATTCTCCTGTTTTTTTAAAACTGCAAATCTTTAGGAATAAAAATTACAGTACTACCTCTCCCCTGAGGAAGAATTACAGAAAAGCAGACTACATTTAATTTTGGGTTGGTGTTTTATTAAAATTCCCAGTTTTCAGAAGATCACAGGTACTGTCTTTGCAGCATGCTTAAGTATTCATGAAGTAAGGTCATAGAAGCATGATTTTTCTACACTTGGAGGCATCTGAGTATTGTCAAATTTGACCAATATTAAGAATGCTGTTAAAAAAAGACTTCCTAAAATTGAACATATTTCTATTCTTTGTTCACAGCATGTTTCATGTTACTTTTTGTTCTATACATATTTTCACACAAGATGTGCCATAACTACCTCTACATACACATACTTGTGTGCTTCTGCTGGCAGATTTTAGTATCAGTTTTGCTCCAAATGGCAAAATTTGTCTTCTTGGCATAATCTTTTGATGAATGCAATGGGCTGTCATTCACAGTTTTCTTTACATAAATATTTGTATTAGATAATCAGTTCAAGTTTGAATGCTGATAACTTTTGTATCTTAGTAATCAGAAACTTCTCAAGAGAAAATTTAGCTACAAGGAGTTTTTTCTTCCTGACACGTAATTTTTAAAAAATTAAAACTTCAGGTGTTTGCAGGGGTAGCTAAAAAGGCAAATTCGTATTTGACAGTACAGCAAGTTTGTCCCAAGTGGCAAAATCCATCACAGTGTTCCATTTCTCCACAATATGACTAGTTCCTCACCAGCTGGAGTGATGACTTGTTGGCAAATTCTGTGGTTTTTTCTTACAATTCTATACCTAAAGGTAAATACTTCAATAAAAATATCTATGACATACATTTGAATTTTTTTTTACAGTGTGAATGGAGAGTGTGAGTGTTCCCAAGAAAAAAAAGGGAAGATGGCATTGGGTCCTTTCTAGGTTTATTTTGAACTCTCAGAAAGAAAAAGAATGAAATCATGAGTGAATAAAGTGGGTGTACTGGCTGGCTTCTTTGAATGAATTGTTATTCAATACTGATTTGTAGCTTTACCATTAAAAGGGTTTGGAAAAGATCTGAACTTGGTAAAAAAATTCTATTTTTCTATTACATTAAGTTCTTGCCTCCCATGTCGTATAAAATGAACACTTATGCAAGTTTATAAAACTATCCACACTGCTTCCTTTGATATCTTTTTAAAGCTGCAAATCTGTTTGCTAATGATAAACTGTTAAGTGATGCAAATGAAGAAGTAAAAAATTAAGGGTAGAACTAAGGATCTGATCTAAATTTTAATCATTGAATTCAATGGTTTTGGCTCAAGTCCTACAAAGAATAATTAATGGCATTAGTGTAAAGAGACTGAAAATGAGAAGTGACTCATTAATGAATACATGTATTCATAGAAGGACAATGCTTGCAGAAGAGTAGGGACTTTGTGTCTTAAATTATTGGAAATGTCATTTAACGACAGACTGAAAACTGCAATAAACAAGCCCTGGCTTTAAGATCAGACAATTAGAGCACTTACACACTAGAGTCATCCCAAACTTCTAAAATTTATTCTAGTTGACACTCCATCTATACTGGACATGATTCTAATGTTGGTTTTGTAAATTCAGATACTGTTTTGGAGTCACAATCACCCTCACAGCTGACTAATTGCCAGTGATAGAGCTCACTCAATAGAGCTCTCAAAGAAACAACGTTTTGTCTGGGTTATGAGACATCATGAGTATATTAAAGCAGATTTGAAGACTTTGAACAAAATACAAGGTTCTTATATTCAACAAGTCTAGGGAAAATATGATACATGGGACAGATGTATTAGGATAATACTGTGCTTTCTAAAGAAATCCGTTTTGGCCTATGGAAAAAAGACCCAAAGACAGAAAATGGCCCAAATGAAATATATACATTTTAGACAAGTGATGACATTTTGCTAATATTTAATTTCTTGAAGGATTCAAACTAGAAATGTTGATCCCAGAGCCATAAGAAGTAGTGAAATGCTCCTGATGGAACTTACTCCAATTTTATTGTTTCTCTTACAATTTTTAAATTTGGATGCAAGGATGGTGGGATTTCATGGAATAGAAAGAAGATAATTAAATAAAAAAGCCACATGAACTCAGAATGTTGTTAGTTGGGAAAAGAAATTGTTGTCGTGTCCCACTAGCCAAACTGCAGGATGATTCTATTGCTTTCAGAGTAGTGTGGATAAAGATCTTTTTTATACTCTGGCTGATGAAAGGAAGGACAAATAATTGTGATGGCTACCAAGGACATCCATGAAACAGTGATGCATTTAGCAAACTAGTAAATGAGCTGCTTGAATCCTGCATACCCGGTTGTGTTCACAAACCAGTGTTCTTGTACTACATGTTTTTCTATGTCCACAGAATAGATGTGAACAAAAAATGTAACTCACAACATGGCTTGTACTCTGATTAATAAAATCTCTATGAATTTTACATCTCTGGGGTTTTTTTCCTCCAAAGAAAGTAATTAAGTTTTCTGAGTAAAAGAACATTACAGTGTCTGGTGTGCAAGCATGTTTTTATATAAGTATGTTGCTTTCTGCTTTTGAAAAAATCTGACCCTTTTGAAATTCAGGTCTCTGCTGAATTTGCAGTAGATACTGTGAAGCAACATTCTGTAGTTCCACTTTTAATCACCAGTGGTGTCCAACAGTTTGTGCCAGGGGTGCTGGATGGTTCATGTGTCTTACACCTTTTTCTTTTTCCAGACAGGATGCTTTCTTTCAAAAAACTTTTAAATCTGCCTCTCCTAAAGATCACATCTGAATTTCACTTGAATCAGAAAGTCTATCTGCCAATTTTTCTTGTATTCCCTTATCCAAGGCAGAGGTATCTCTAATGCCTGGATGTTGAGAAAGTCCTGCTGTTTCAGTAGTCATAAGTATTCTGTGAAGCTGCTCTGCTCTCAGAACCGTCTACAGCATTCTGCTGTAGGAAAATAATTTTGATGCTTTCTAAGCAGGACTTGCTTAGCAAATGGAGGCAATTCTGAGTTTGTAACTGCTGCTTGCATTTAGGTATGAGATGGGTGCTGGTCACACTGGTGGGAATGAAGCTGTGGGTGTCTCCAAAAAGAAGATTCAACATATCTAAAGTGTTTACTGGTGGTGATGTGTTGAGGACCTAATATGTGGATTTAGATGCTTCAATACTTAGCATTAGCTCCAAAAATTTGTGAAGTTCATTCCATTAATTCCTTTAGAAGTGCTTTGTAATTTTTCTTAATTCTAAATATATATATACATGTATTTTTTTCTTGAATTTGGCAGTTTAAAATATTAACAAAATAAATGTATGCATGCAAAAGATTTTTGTACTAAAACCATTTATGTTTAACTTTCAAAAAATTAATAAATCGTTTGTTCTAGTAAGCTAGCTAAAGTAACTTGGTGTCTTCTTTTCTAGTTTTTTTTTTTTTACTAAGAAAGACTACTAATATGCCTTTGTGTTTTGTTTACTTTGTTCACAGCTTGAGGCCCACCTATGCAATTCTTAAAAAACATGAAGAATATTTGAAAAATGAAATTAAAGCTTTAGAGGAAGCTACAGAAAATGAGAGGTATCTATGATCAAGTGAAATGAGGTTTCCAGTAGTACTGACGAAACTGACTAAACTGATCAGCAAAACTAGTGCTGTCTGCATTAAAAAATTGTTGCACATTTTCAGGTTATAGTCACTTATAAATGGCTGAATAATTAAAAGAATTTTTTGTTTACATTACTATGAGATCATACGTTATTTTATAGTTGCCAGTGAAATATGACAAAATATGAATTCTTGAAATTTAATTACTTCCCAAATACCTATTACAATTTTTCAGAACATTGTTGGATTGCCTACTGTTTCAAGAAAAGCCCAATAAATAAAAACAATTCATGTTTTCAGGTAACAATTTATCTAGAAGAATTCAGAATAATTTTATGCTTTTTCTTATTTGTGAATATGAATTGCATAGGATTATCAGAACATACAAATCGAGTTTTTGTATACTGTTGTATACCCTTCAAAATAACCACAAAGCATGCAAATTCAGTCTTAGGTCCTGAAAAATGAGTAAGTGACCCAGAAAAGCCTGATCTAAAACCACTTTAAGGCTAGTTGTGGGCAAACTTCTTGTCAGCATTAATTGCAAATTGAGTTCTGTTCAGTGATAGGCATCTCAGGTGTTCCATCTTCATTAATTAGACTCAGCACTTAAAAGAAATTATTAATTGTGCAATGTAGCTGCCTACAGTTAATGAAATAAAGAACAGACCCTGAAGATTCTCACTGAAATGTTCCAAATGTGCTGTGCCAAGGTAATCCCCCAAAGTTCTATTCAGCAAAGTAAAACTGATCTCTGTTTTAGAGAGGCTGCTCACTCTGCTTGTGAGGGGGTGGAGACTGCTTGGCCCCATGGTACAAAAGTCATGGCAGACCCCTCCAGATACCTAAATACCAGTTTAGAGTCATAAATTTAGGTAATTTAAAACATTGGATTTAAATCTTTTGTAATCATTCTTTTTGCCAGTTGTCCAAGACAGCAGAAAAAGCATGCCTGAGAGCCTTTAATTAACTCAGTTAGTAGCTTATCTATCTTCTTCCTGTTCAGAGCTCTAAATTTGGTGAAAAATAAGGCTAAATTGGCTTTCTATGAATATGTGATTAAGCCATTTTGGCTTTCACTAATTTGAGCTGACAAGCCAAAGAAGCATTACTTTTAAATTGCTCCTTTAGATAACTAGTTTCAATTCCAACATGAAAGTGTTTGATCTGTTTTCCCGAGCTTAATTATAAGACATCATGACTACAAATCATAAAATAAATTTAATTCTGTATTTTTCAAAACTATGCCTCAGATATAGTCTCTCTGCACCAAAGCATTTGATGATATGTTCAAGTCAGCAAGATGTGCATTCAGCAAATACTAAATATTTAAATTAGGAATAAAAATAAGTGTCTTTAGAGCTTTATGAGCTGAATGTTCTTTTTAGTCTGGCATTTGGGGGCACTGAGGACATGCTGCTTTAGATGGAAAGATGTTTTTAAAAGATGGGCAGATCAGTTTGTGTTTAATTAGGCACTTATAATGGAGGTTTATAAAATGTTCCACTTTTTTTGTTGTTATTTGTTTCAAGAACATATAAGAATGCTTATCTGAACTGGAAGGTACTCCTGAAAATAAGTCATACGAAGCTGGAAAAAGTAATAAATTGCTATCCACATAATGTTCAAGGGGCTGTGACTGCTGCCCTTTTCCTGTTGTAATTGGATTAAAACTTTTTCTAATTAATGTGAACAGTTCTGAATTCTAAATAGTCTGTGTTTTCTGCATGAACTGGAGGATGTAAATGACTTGGAGGAAATATTAAAAATAGTGACAATTTCTCAAGACTAGTATAGTATATATGGCCATAAATATTATGTGTGAAAACTAGACTTTGGGAAAAAAATAGTTTTATAACTATTAAAAAAAAAAGTTTTAGGATTATAAAAATAAAAGTTTTAGGATTATATTCACAAGCTTGAAATGTACCCGTTACAACAACTTACTTTACTTATATATATTGTTTAAACTTATTTATAGTGCATTCTAAGTTGTTTATTTGCAATTTTTTTATCAGTTATTTTTTAACATCTATTTAATTAAATAGAACTGAATATTTTTCATCTTTCATACCTGGGAAATTTTGTACAGTATACAGAAATATTAAGTAAATCAAAAAACTTTGATTTCTGAGACCACCTGTGTAGAAAAGCAAATAGATTGGTGTCATCTTCTATGTGAAGTTTGGGAAATGTCAGTTCCTGGGTTTGATTCACAGTGTTGACCTACAACTTCTTTCCCCTAAAGTGTACTGAACTTCAGTCAGTTCAACAGGAACTTGTCCCTGGAGTGTAGTTTTATTTGAAGATTCCAATCTAACTGTGCTTTGCCCTGTGAATCTGTTTTCCTTTTGTAGGAGCAGAAGTTTCTGGTGTTGAATTTGGACATAATTTTTTCTGTCTCCCATAGTTTGGCAAGGCCAGTGGGCAGCCACAACTGTCAAATGTAGCCTTTCAGTCATCTTGCAACTAAATGATTGATAGCAGTTTGAGATAAAATAGTTCCTTAAAGAGAAATCCTGTGTGCTTTGCAAGCAGTGACAGCTGTTCCTTCATGTAGGGGCAGGTTAAGAGGTGGGTCTCTGGTTTGAGTTGCTTTTATGCACCATAGTTCTTCCCATAAAGGAATTTCTTGCTAATCTTTAGGTGTACTAATAATATTTTAAAATTTGCCTCCCCACTGTTCACATAAGCTTTCCCTGCATTAATTGATGTTACCTACTTTAGTAATTCATAGCTATGTGCTCACATGATGTCAGCAAAATTACATTTAGTGTAACATTAATTTACAGGGCAGCCCCAAAAGAAGCTGAGCATTCTGCCTCTTTGCCGTTTATACATTTAAGTGTTTACTTAACCTTAAGTATGAATAGTCCTATTGTTTCAGTGTGACTGATGTGTGTTTAAGGCTTCTCTGAGTCAGACAGAGATTACTGAGCATCTCCTTGGAGGCAGCTCTTAGTCCAGTGGTGCACCAGGCTTCTCTAAATATGGGAAGTTTGGCCAAATTCTCTGCTACTGTAACTTTGATCCAGCTCCACTGAAACTGATGGAATTGTGCCAGCATGCACCAGCAGAGACTTTGGCCTTCAGTGAGTTTCATGATAATTACCTTACTGCTGAGCCACTTGGATATTCATAAATCTATGGGACCAGATAGGATCCATCCCAGTGTGATGAGGGAGCTGGCAGATGAGCTTGCGAAGCTGCTGTTTACCAACAGTCCTGGCTCACTGGTGAGCTCCAGATGGCTGGAAGCTGGCCAGTGGGACACCCTATAAAAAGGGTAAGAAGGAGGATCCTAGTAATTACAGGCCAGTTAGCCTGAGCTCAGTACCAGGTAAGGTTATGGAATAGTTTATATTGAGTGCTATAACACAGCACCTACAGGATGGACAGGGGATCAGACCCAGCCAGCATGGATTTAGCGGGGGTAGGTCATGTTTGACCAACCTGGTCTCCTTTTATGACCAGATAACCCGCCTGGTGGATGCAGGAAAGGCTGTAGATGTTGTCTATTTAGACTTCAGCAAAGCCTTTGACACTGTTTCCCACAGCATACTCCTGGAAAAGCTGGCAGCACACGGCTTGGACAGGGGCACTCTTTGCTGGGTTAGGAACTGGCTGGATGGCTGGGCCCAGAGAGTGGTGGGAGTGGTGCTGCATCCAGCTGGCAGCCAGTCACCAGTGGTGTCCCTCAGGGCTCTGTGCTGGGACCAGTTCTGTTTAATATCTTTATTAATGACATGGATGAGGGTATTGAGTCTACCATCAGTAAATATGCAGACGACACTAAGCTGGGAGCATGTGTCAATCTGTTGGAAGGTAGGAGGACCCTGCAAGAGAACCTGGAACAGTTGGATGGGTGGACAGAGTCCAATGAGATGAAGTTTAACAAGTCCAAGTGCCGAGTCCTGCATTTTGGCCACAGCAACCCCCTGCAACGCTATAGGCTGGGGACAGAGTGGCTGGACAGTGCCCAGGCAGAAAGAGACTTGGGGGTACTGGTCAACAGCCGACTCAACATGAGCCAGCAGTGTGCCCTGGTGGCCAAGAAGACCAAGGGCATCCTGGCCTGTATCAGGAATGGTGTGGCCAGCAGGAGCTGGGAAGTCATTCTTCCCCTATACTCGGCACTGGTGAGGCTGCACCTCGAGTGCTGTGTCCAGTTCTGGGCCCCCCAGTTCAGGAAGGATGTTGAAATGCTTGGGCGTATCCAGAGGATGGCAACAAGGGAGGTGAGAGGCTTGGAACACAAACTCTGTGAGGAGCAATTGAGGGAGCTGGGCTTGTTTAGCCTGGAGAAAAGGAGACTCAGAGGGGATCTTATCACTCTCTACAACTCCCTGAAAGGTGATTGTAGTGAGGTGGGGGTTGGTCTCTTTCTCCGGGCAACAACTGACAGAACAAGAGGACACAGTCTTAAGCTGACCAAGGGAAATACAGGTTGGGTAATAGGAAGTTTTTTACAGGAGTGATAAAATATTGGAATGGTCTACCCGGGGAAATGGTGGAGTCACCATCCCTGGATGTGTTTAAAAAGAGATTGGATGTGGCACTCAGTGCCATGGTTTAGTTTAGCTGAGGTGTGGGGGCATGGGTTGGACTCAATGATTTTGAAGGTCTCTTCCAATTTGGTGATTCTGTGATTCTGTGTGATACACAGGGAAAAACACATTTGTCATCTGTCAGGCTGCCTTCGGATATGGTACAGTCTACATTCCCTTCAGAATGGGGAGGTTTGGCTGGTTTTTACATCAGGACTATTCTTTGTTACATACAGCATTGTCTTCCTTGAATATAGCTGGAAAATAAAAAAATAAAGCCAAATATTGTCATATTAAATAAAATCCAACTTTTCTTCCTATGATAGCAGCAAATTAACTGAGTCGATTCCATAGATTTATAGGGCTTTTTTCCTAATAAACAACAGCTTCCTATGAAAAAAATTAAATTGCATGTTTTTTATAGGAAAATGTATGAGGATTCCATAGCCCAGTGTACAAAGACTTTTCAGGAATACCACAAAAAATATACAGAAACTGCTCTTGCCCAGGAGTATTACAAAAAAAAGGAAGAAGTTGAAGAAATGCAAAAGAGAGTTTTGAAACTCTGTGAAAAATACAAATGGAAAGAAGATGCTTGCTTGGATATTCTGGGTACTGCTATTGTCAATGCTTTTACAATGAAGCCTTTTGGCAGTGCACTACACATTAAAGGTGCTATACAGAAAATCTCTAATTTCCCACAGTTTCCTTTAATCTAATAAAATATACTCTCTTTGTTACACCATTTTTAGAAAAACAATCTGCAGCAAGTAAGAATTTAGATTATACATACTAATATTCCTTCCTCCAGCCAATAATGTAATGTAATGGGGAGAGGTTTGTCATTGAGCTTCTTGGGTTAAAAACATTCTAAGTTTCATTTAGATCTAGCCTCTCAAAATTTTAAATTTAATTTTCATCCTTTTTAGTGTTGTTTTTGATGCCATTACTGTTATACTGCAATTTTTGTTATTGATACTAAGCCAAGATTAATAGAGCTCCTGATCTATTAATTTTTCTTGTATTTGTTAAGAAAATTATTTTGTTAGTTAATGATCTGAAAGTAAATTTTATTTTTGCAGAGGCCGTTCCTTTTAAATCCGTAAATGATTGGGCTGTATACATGTATCCTTGATTTCTAGTGTTTATTCAGTTGGCAGGAAAGGAGTTTTATATTTAACTTTCACAACTTTCTATTAGAAAATAATTATTTATATATTTATATATTTATGTTTAGAGTGGCAGTGTTGGCATTTCTCTGACAAAACCGAAGGTCAAATTCAGCTATTCAGTTTATATTTATGGGAGCATTTTGGGGAAAGAAAATAAAATTTCATTTAATAACATATCCATCAAAACACTTCATTTAAGAGAAGCTTAATTGAAGTTAGAGTTGAAAATTTGCCAAGGAAATGTATATTTATCAGAGCTTCCTGCACCTCTAGCATTTGTGTTATGGCATAGAGAGGTCAGGGATCTGATGGCATCCCTTGTTTGAAAAAATATATTGTTGTAAAATATATTCCATGACATGGAAGTGCCTCTATGAAGAAAAAAACACAGGAAACACTGCAGCTTGCTGAAGCTGCTGCTCAGGAAACCATTGAACTGCAAAAAGAAGCAGAAGAATTACAAATGAAAATTGACTACTTAAAAAAGGTAACTGTATCTTAATTTAATTTTATTTAAATCCATATTATATATGTGGTCATACATAGCACCATCACATTTTCTGACATGTCAAAAACGTGGTGTATTTTCAAGCACACAGACCAACAGGATGATTTCAGCCCTATGTTTTTATAGCCTCACATATGTTTTCTTAGAGAAGAGGGGTCCATGAATGTAAAAGTGCTTAAAGCTTGCTTTATGTTGACCTCAGTTTGTGCCACAATTTCTGCTAAGGCACCGTGTCACAATGACTTTGGTGTCAGCTTAGGAGAATACACTTGGAAATAGATCAGGGCCACTCCTCAGTGAGCCCCAGGGCTTGAGTGTGCAGCTTTCACAGGTCCTGCTGGGTTCTTAAGGGTTTGTGTTTAACTGAATATGCTTTACAATAACGGAAATGAATTATTTTTTTTTCTAAAATGCATGTATGGGTGTATAATCCCCAGCAGTAAAACTGGCTGATTTTAGGCAGGAGATCAGTACAGGTCTACTGACTAGGAGTAGCACTGATTCCAAAGGGAGAATCTTCAAAAAATCAAAGGGATTTTGTCAGTACAGAATTTGGACCCATTCCTCTTTAAAAGGTGTCTTCTAAGCCTGAGTAGCCCAATCTTGTAAAGGTTTAGTAATTTTTTATAGCACTGCATCTGGGTGCTTTTACCTGTCTGGACCAGATAATCAAGGACTCCATTTACTGCCTTGTGCTGATAGCAGCACGTTTCGCACAGGTGGTTTTTTCTGTTTATATTCTGTGATCCTGTTTGACGCTCACAGTCACAGACTGAAGTTCCTAAAGTGGGATGTGCTCTGTAAACATACAGGAAGAAGGGATGTACTGAATTTGTTCATAGCTATGAAGGAGATCATGTAAGGAACTCCAGGTTCTGATATTTAGAGCCCATGCTCCAAAACGTCTGTGTTTATTCCAGTCAGTACAGTTCCAACAAAAAATGTTGCCTCTTTTTAACCCTGTTCTTATTTCTTCAGAACCTCTTGGCTACAAAAATTACTACTGAGCACTGATTCATCAGGCTTAGAAGACTTTAGCAGCAACTTTTTGTAGCTAAAATGTTTCAAGGTTTGTCAGTTTCTATGCCATTTGTTCTTTACCTTTTTAGATGTTCGAGGAGACTAAAGAAGATCAAAATAATTCTGAGAAGACTGAAGGAGAAATTCAGAAAAGTCTTGAGAAGCCAGAAGAGTTTAAAGAAAGGTACACTTCAAAATTATTTTTCCCCTTGCTTTTATCCAGATTACTATCTCAGAATTTACACAAAGACTGCTACAAAACACAATTTGTTCTTAAATACGGACCGGCAAGCTTCTCTAATCCTGGTCATGTGATTTAATTAGGTACTTTTAATTTTTGTATTTCTGGGGATTAAGATGGTGACAAATTTTGACTCTTGGAAGTCCAATGTATCCGGAAACATGCTATACAAATATTCTGTAGAAGCATTTTCTCCTCAGCTACTGCTGAGAGATCTGTGTGAGTAGTTTTGAATGTAACTACAGTGACTGTGCAGTCAAAGATAAAATAACATTTACTCTACTGAATACATATTTGGAAAATGAGTCAGGGTTCCACATGTCAGTTGTCTTCACCTCTGAACTACTTAAGAAATTTAACTCTTAATTTAGTTCTTAAAAACAAGCATGAGTGAAAGTTTCATAGACAGGATTAATGGCTTAGTAAATTAGTCAGCGATCATTTACAGCTGGGACTCACTTTAATTTGAGCTCAATTACAATGACTGAAAATCACCGTGAGGACTATCTTGGACTTATCTGGAGTTCTTGTGAATGTTGAAACATCTCCTGTGGAGCTGATACTTCTAGACCAAAATCCATTTTAAAGCAAAAATATGTCCAAAAGGATTTGTTTAAGTGATTTTATATTATGGTGTGCTTGGAAAATAATTCTTTTAGGGCTTTAAACAGGTATTTAGTGGAACATATCTGTAAAAAAGCGTCATTTTAATAATTCCTATGATCCTTTTCACAAGGATGTTTTAGGTCTTTAATATCTTCTTACAGACCTATGAATCATTCAGATGATCATTTCTTTGTGGTGCAGCCTTTACACCCATTTTACCTTCTTATGTAAGATTTTTGTAACTGGCAAGAACAGAAACACGGGGAAGCAAGAAATCCCCTTAGTTTTAAGATAAGGTAAAAAAAAAAAAAAAAAAAGATGGGAAGCACTCTCTTTGAATTTTCAAAGAAACCCATGTGTGTTCAATCCACAAAATACCAATCAAAGACCTGCTGTAAGAGGCAGAGATCCGTGCTTTGGGTGTGGAGGTGTAAGAATCCCTTGGTGAGGCTCTTCATGGGAAGGAATCCATAGAGCACACAGCCAGACCTGCCATTTGTACATTTTTTTTTTTTTTTGTCATGGAGTCTGCTTGTACCTTCACCTGAAGTTGTGTGTGTTCCACAACATAAAGGCTTGTATGGCATAAAATTGGTTTTTTACTATCTTTGTCTGACATTAGTATATTAAAAAAAATCTTCAGTAGAAAGCATGGAAGTGACTGCTTGAGTAACTATTGGTGTTAAAAATGAGTGTATTATAAAGCTGTGGAAAAAACAAAACAAAAACCTCTGAAAAAAAAAACCTAAGCAGAAAAATGTGTCTAGAGAAAATGAGCCATAGGAAATAAAACCTTTGCAGATTCAAAGCCATGTACAAAAATACAACAGCAGAATGTGGGTACCAAAGGCAAAGACAGGAGTTTCTTTTGAGCTGTCCTGCAGCCACTACAAAGTTACTACTGAGCAAAAAGATCTTTGTGAAGAGGAGATATCTTCATCTTCTGCCACAGAAGAAGAAATAAAAAGGAATTGTACCGTAAATCTCCATGAACTGATCCAGACCAGCATGAAACCAGCAGCATCAAGGGAAAGAACTAAAGAGAGCAATGAAAGCACCGGGCAGAACAATGTACAAATTAATAGCCATGAAAAGCTTTAGAAGGCTTCAAGACAAGAAGCCAACTTGCTAGCCAGTTAATAGGTGCTGATGTATCTGTTCTGCTCTGGGCAGCAGGATGGCAGTGGGAACTGTTCTTTTAAAAAGCCTTTTGTTTGAATCACTCAGTGCTGGCTGGTTGTTAGGAGTGTAAAACACAGATTCCTCTGCTCTTACTGGATCTTGTAGCTGATTCATAGCTCACCAGTTACACTGACAAGTATCACAGTTTAATTTCCAAAGCAAGAGTCCTCATCAATCACCAAACAGGACTCAACTCTTTTGAAGCCCTGGTCTTGATTTCTCAATTAGACATTCTATTTATTATATAGAAAGGCTGATATCTTGAACTGTGCTATAGCATATATAGTGTTCATTCTCTCTGCTTTTGTAAAATGGTTGGGAGAGATTTAATTCCATGACTCTGCAATTCTTTCTTTATTTTTTTTTCTAATTTGGTCATGTATTAATTCCATCTTTTACTTTCCAAGTGAGAGCTTTTTGCTAAAGCTTCACATAAAGGAGATTCCATGGTGGATTATTGCAGTTCTTTCAGCATCTTTGCATCAGAAGTGATTGACTTTTACTGATCAAAGAAAAGACTTGTTAACATAATTCTTAGAAAAGTAATTATAAAGTTGTTTCATAATGTAAAGATATATGAAAGCCAGCTCAAAAGAATGCTCCTGGATGAGACTACTGAACATGGTTTCAGTAGCTGTAAGTACCACAGAAGCAGGTGTCATTCTTCATATGTATAATGAGATACACTTGATTCCTCTAGTGCAAATTAATATTAATCCTTGGGTTCTTTATGCTACAAAGAAGAAAATACTACTAAGGAAATGGCACTTTATTTTGGCTTAAGAATATCTCTTTTTTTCTTTACACTTAAAAAAAACCTCCTGCAGTATGGATCAAGATAAAGAGTTTTTATCTACTCAGATGTCTACTAATAATGAAGTAGAGAAAGAAGACAAATGATTATTATTGTTGCTGCAATTTGGATTGTTTTGAGCTTCATGATGCAGTTGTATTTGTTTTCCAGTATTATTAATTAATGTCAGAGATGATGTGCATAGTTTATATTTCAATAGTGCTTTTGTGGAGGGAAGGGAGCAGGTGTACTGCATATGCATAAACTGCAGGCTCCTTTGGAAGGTTTTGTTACTTAAAGAATGAATATCTTAAGAACTTCAGAGTCTGGTTTGTAACTGCCTTTGAGGCATTCTTCTGTATAACTATGCATTGTAAGAGGATTTTTTTATTTAATGGAGAGTAAGTCTTTTGAAATATAGAGTTGTCTGCTAGGCTTTACAGAAGCACAGGGAAACCGACTCCAGGAACTTTTAAAAACAGAGTTTGACATCCTAAGTTCTGAAAAAAACCCAAACCAACCAAACAACCAAAAAAGCCCCCCAACCACAATGCTCCCCCCATTTATGGCAGTCTAACTGATGACCTCAGCCACAGTAGCCTTGTTCAATTGCTCTTTGAATGATGATTGTGGTAAAATGAGCCATTTGGGACAAAGTGAAGCAGTTTTAGCCAGAATTCTGCACTTAGCTCTGTTTTGATTTCTAATTGCTTTGGAGCTCCCTGCATCTGAATTTAAAGATACACCAGCCACACACATCTTGTTTTCTTAGTATTCATTCCTGACACAGGTTTATCTAGAATTAATGGAATGAAAAGATTTACTTTGGTTTTTAATTTCTTAGGTGATATATGTTTCGTATAGTTTGTTCAGTCTCAGTCCAGCACAGCACCAGGTATAAATGTAACTACAAGACAAAACAGTCCTTTTCATCAGAGATACTTGGCTGAGGTTCTTGCATGATTTTATGTGAGCACAGCTGTGTATGTGTATGACTTTAATGTGTTAGGTCCTTGTATTTTAGCCAGTGCTTCTCAGTGGTGTTTTTTAATCATTGTTGCTAATTTTACCCCGCACTATCTTATAAAGTATATCCTACATTTTATCTTATCTTCTTTTATGGAGAATTTCAAGAAGAACAAAAAGAGACTCAGTTCTTCATTTGTTCTGAACAGCTTTGTTTAGTTAGTTACAAACCAGATGTTGTAGGTAGAAGCACAGGGCACTAAGCAGGAATGCCAGAGAGAAAATATGGTAGAACTCATTACTCTAAAAAGTAGTAAATGTTCCTGTGCCAAATAGCCACTTTACTCTTCATTGTTCTGCTAACCTTTGTCTTTCTGCACTGTAAAGGGCTATTTACCCTACATAGATAATTACCCCACAAGTGAAAGCACTTGCTGCAGTGTTCTCTTTTGTGTATTCGTAGTGTGAGTATTCCAGACAATCTCAGAGAGAGAGAAAGTGGTTTTAAATGCGAAAATGTGATTTCAGAACTGCAATAATGAGGCACTTTAATCAAAGTGTGAAACTCCACAATACTAATACTTTTCTTTGACACTGACAAAATTTAAGTCATCAGTGTTCTTATGATTGTCTTATTACTCCTTTATGTCTTCTTTTTCAGAGATATTATCTCTCTGATATTATTTAAAGAAAACCTAATTTTTATCAACTACTGGTGCTGAAAGTGGTAGTACTTCCTTGACAACATCCAGTGCCCTTGAGAATTCCACTTATTTGAAGCAGTTATATTTTATGATTTCTTTTCTTTTGCAATGAATAATTTTTTTAAATTTTGAATTTTTTAGGGTGTCTGAAGAGTGTGAACATCCATCTTTGCCAAAGGAGAAACATCAGCTGTATGAAACATTACGTGTCCCATGCATTCCTCAGAAATTTGTCCTGTCTGTGGAGAGTTTTAGATTCTCAAAGCAACGAGCAGAAACAGGTGCAGTGTGTTTCATGAGTTCTCAGTGAGCATTTTGGATTATTCAGTGCAAAAGAATGGCTAAATGATAACAAATCTAGTGAACTGCTCAACTACTTATAGTTGAAGCCAGGCTTTGAATGGAAATTGGGTGCTTACCTTTTTTTATGTTCTGGAAATCTTCTGTGTCTGATTTCTCCCTTATCTGTGCAATGAGCAAAGTAACATGACAGATACACCTGATGTATGGTGTCAGAAACATCTGAAAATAATTTAATTTCAAATCTAAAATACCTTTAGCACTGTTCGCCTTAGTACAGTAAATATTAAACAGCTGTTGTTTGATCCTTTCATATTTTGTGATAAGTTTCTTTTTGCTCTCTATTAAAAAGAAAGTTTATAAAAGTTGTTCCCAAGTTCAGTTTAACAATGCCATGCTTTGGATACTTAATCCTATTGACAGTATTACATAATATTTGTAAATTTAGGGAGGGAAGGAAAAGAGAAACCAGTGGTACTTTCAGTGGCCACCAGCAGTTCCTCCAGCCTTGCAGAAAATTCATCACAGGTGTGTTGCTCTTCCAGTGGTAAAAATATGAAGTTATAAAATCTGGTTTATGTGGTTGTTTAAATTTAAAACTTCAAATATACCTCATGGCATTATGTCTTACATAAAACCTGTTAGCGCTGTAAATTGCTAATCATGATAATCTGCAATTGCTTGGTAATCACAGCAAAAATATTTCTTTGGTGCATTTTCATTCCGAAAATATCTGTGTTCTTACAAAGTGCATTCTTATGCCAGACTTAAGGTGGACCATCTTACCAACTCATTTTGTATAATAGTTTTTAGCATTTAAAATAACCTTTGTAGATTCTGCATGTAGGAAATATTTGGAACTCTAATGGAGGATCAGGATTTTCTACTACTGATAAATCATGAGCCATCTGCTCCATAATGAAGGATTTCATAAAGGGCTAGGTGTGCAGCACAGCCTACAGTTAACAGCTCCATTCTGGGGTTTAACCAGAAACAAATCTGGGCTGAGAGGAATAAAACCATGAACAACACTTCCCGGTGCACTGCAGGAGCCCACAGCTCCATTTTTTGTCTCTCACTTGTAAGAACACAGTTACTATGGCACTGTTTTGAAATGGTGAATTGCAGCTTCATTCAGATACAATATTTTTTATTCAAAGACAATAAATTAATCCTAAAGAAAGCTGGAGGTACAACTTGCAAAGGTGTGAAAACCACCAATAACCTCATGGAGTGCGAGACCATTCATAGGAGCAATAGATTGTTAAAGTATTAATGGAGAAATTGGAGGAGGTAGGGTCGTAAAGGGTAGAAGAGTTTGTAATTGTGTTTGCTGTGCAGGAGCTTGGGGAAGTTTCTATCTCTAAACCTTCTTTCTAAGGGACATCTCACTGTATATATTTAAGATCAAAATTTAATGAACAAAAAAAAATCTGGTAAGAAAAGTTAGCTTAACGAGTTGTGATTTTCTTAAGAATTTCAAGGGGACTGAAGAATGAAGTGGGTGAATCACTGAATGATTTAGAGTGAAGCCTGTGTGACAAGACAAAGTCTTCATAACACAAGATGAAGGACAGTGACAGGACTGAGAGGGACAAGACCAGAAGAAATTTCAAACAATTCTGATTTGTGACTGGCTTAGGGAGTTGGACTTGATGAGGATGATGGAAGGGCTGTTGCCAGGGTAATCTAGAGATGACGCTGGGAATCTGGGACCTAGGATGGCACTTAGACAATCGTGGGAAGCAGTAAGTCAAGGTTAAGAGAACTTTAAGAGTGGGTGATGGCAACAAGGAAAAGAAGATGGAGTCTGAGGAAGAATAAAAAGATTGGAAGAAAGAAGGTTGCTATGCTTCAGAAAAGGTGTGCTGTACACTACAGGAGTTGAGCGGCAGACAGATTCTGCAAAACCAACCCTTTTGTCCCCTATCCTGAATAGAATTCAGTTTGATACATTTTGTTAATTAAAAATAAATGACAACTAGGTACTCCCTGTAAAGTAATGTGTTATTTGATGCTGAGGCATAGATTCCTCGCCCTGCCCTTGAGGCACAAAAACATGCTTCATAGAAGAGTTGTGGCTTCTACTCTGATGAAAATCTGTGAGGTGGGAGTATTTCCAAGCTTTCTGCACTTTTTCAATCTACACATGAGGCCTGTGCTGACTTAGACTGATGTGGATGCTCAGTTGGCCTTCAGAGGCAGAGCCAGGCCTGGCCTCAGCCCTTTCGGTGTTGACAAGCATGAGCAACCAGGCTGCAGCAGTAGCAAACCTGCATGAAGTTTGTAAATGACATAGCATTATTTGTGTTACAGACAAGCTAATTAATCACATCTATTTATCAGTGCTGAGACTAAGGCTTTATTAAAAAATTACAGAAGTGGTTTTGGGTATCATGCTGTCAAGATGTAGGTAAAGCAAAGATAAAGTTTTTACATTGTCTGATCCTTAATTTCCAGTTAAAAGAAGGGATTTCCACAGTCTAAGGAGAAATCAGAGTGATATTGTTGAAGTGACAATTTCAATCTCTGCTTCCTTTGAATTTTTTTCTGTCTTTTAGATGGTTATTGACACTGCAGAGACTAATAACCCCCAAATTGCCCAAGTTCCATCAATAGTAAGCATACAAAACCAAGTGAAACTCAGGTAACTTTTCTTTATTAAAGTAGCTTTCATTCTTGAGGCTGGGGTTTATGGAAATAATTCACATTTAGACAAACTTTAAATTTTGTCTTTTAGACTGTCAGATCTTCCAAAGCAGTTGACTTCCAATCAACAGTTTGAGAGTGAAAATGCAGTAATGGGTAAAGGTACTACTGTAATTTTTTCTATAAGGTTGGATAATATAATTATAAATCAGGGAATTCTAGGGACCAGATTTTCATTCTGGCATTAAGAGGGCCACCATTTGCATTTCTTTTCCACCTTGATTGTTAGGCTCAAAATTTGACTATGCAGACAGGCAGAGTCCTAATTTAAATATAGACTGAACTGCTCAGTAGTGTGGGATTTAGTCTGCACTGACCATTGTGAATGAAAGGGTCTGTCCAACATCTCATCAGTTCACACTCAAGTCTCAAGTTACTTGGGTAAAATGAAATCCATTCTTAACATCTACCCAGAAGACATGAGAAAACGCAAAGAAAAGGGATCTAATAAACCTAGTAATTTAGGTATCTTGAAGAATCAGATTAAGATTATTAAAGATGAAAATTACCTGGAGAAAAACATGCAGAATGCTTACAGAAAAAACCAGGTTGGTTACAAATACACCTGTAATTTCTGAAACTACAAGGAACTTCAGTGAAAATATTTATTTTTCTAATTGTACAGCTAATTTAGATGCAAGTAAAAGATTATAATCCAGATTTTTTTACAAAGAGAATACTGAAACCTAGGACCTTAACCCTCAGTGCCTGAGATGTAGCACAGTCTGAAGCCTAAAGCAGAAACTCTTAATAGCAGAAAGTCTGAGAATGTTTCTTCTCGTTTCTCATCCCGACTCTTGCCCAGTTCTTTAAACTACACTTCATCACTCTCACATGGATGTGCTTTTTATTTTGTTGCCACCTGGTTTCTATTGACTGGTATTAGCACTCTCAGAGGGCAACAGCTGGAGTAGACAAACACAGCACTCTGAGGAACAATGGACAGGTTTGAAGAACACACCAAACCACAAGAAGCAGCCTGAGTAATGCTTTAACAACAGTGAGTAAGTGGCAGAACAAGAGGTAATTGTTATGGACAGAGCCACAAAGTGGGTTGTTAAGAAAACCACAGTCAGAGCACTTCCTTACCAATAGCAATGCCAAGCTAGTGAACTTTTCTCAAGGATTCTTTCCCACAATGTAATTTTTATGTATCTGTTTAAAATGCTGTTACAATACAGGCGGTGTTGTCTTTTTTGTGCAGCAAGCCAAGAGGCCGACCGTGCTGATAAAGAAGCAGATGAGCACACAGACTGTTCATATGTACCTCAAGTAAGAAAAGTGTTTCTTATGTCATAAGTAAGAAGTTTATGTAGAATGGTCAAAGTGTTTTGACATATTCGATTCAGTTGGCAAGAGGCAACCCAGAAACTGGTAAAGTGACTCATTATAAGGCACACTGAGGAGCCAATCAATGCCTTCTGATTGCTGATGTAGTGGTCATTGCTGTTGATCACCTCGCTGTCCTGAGGGGTTTTGTGCTACCCTGACAACAGGCTCTTTAGGATGACTCTCCTATGCACATCATAGTTTTTGTATCAATTGGTGCATCACATTTTCATTGATGTGAGCTGATGAAACGCTTTGAAAAAGTCTGCGTTTAAAACTGATTTCTTGCACAGAACTCTAATAAACAGGCTCAGTGCTGGCTCCACTGGGAACATACTTATAGTTAGAAGGACTAATGATATTTTTGGTAATTTTCTATGTTATAAACATCATTGTTTATTTCTTTTTAATAGGATGTGCACACAGGCTTTAAGCCAAATGAAGATAATCCTGACATAGCAGAAGAAAGTGCAGAACCTTTCTTAAGAGCACCTAAAACACCTGACTTAAAGGGGAAAAAACCACAGTTCTCAAAAACACCTCCATTTGACTAGTATGATTTCAACTTTTGTTTTGATTCTGAGCAAAAAGTTTTACTCACTTTTATTTTATAAGCATTTCTGGTCTTTTTGAAAGATACTACAGAAAGAATTTTCTAGAAAGCTCTTCTGAAAATATTCAGATTTTTTCCTGAGTTACGCTTGATATTTATTAAGTTTTCATCTTACAAAATACTTTCCAGTTGAAACTGTTTTGAAAGATCAGTAGTTTGCTTAGAAATATAGGATACACATTGTCTTTTCCTGAAAATATTTGTTACTCTGATTTCTATCTTTAAACAGCCTTTTTGGGATGGTTGGTTTTTTGGTTTTTTTTTTGGTTAAGAGGGCAAGGAGTTGTTAAGAACACCACCTCCCTTTAAGGAATTGTGTTATCTGGTCTGTGATGCAAAAAGCAATTATTGATGGAAGCTATGGGGATGTGAAAAAGTGAAAAAAGAGGGAAAGGAAAAAATAGAAGGAAAAAAGCCATCCACATACTTAAAAAACTATTAATATAGTTTCTACCTTTCTGTTTTTACAGCATTCAAAGTCTAGGTTGTGAAGAAGGAACATCAAAATCTCCTGCTTTCTTTTCTCTCATGAACTTCTCCCAGAAGTCACCTGGCTTTAATTTATTTGATTCTTCTCTGTTTGGGGCACAAAATGCATCTGATGAGGTAAAAATGATTAATTGTGAATGTTAAATTTCCACAAAGCAAAATATGTGAACAAAACAGCATTGACACTGAATGAGATTTTCCAGATTGGTTATCTTTGTAGCAGTTTTTTAAAATATCTTGGTTAATTTTGCATTGGATGCTCTTTGAAAATGTTTAATTCCTTTCTTGGCAATCCCCCTATGGTGACTTCTAACCAAGTATGAATCTCTCTTATATGGAGCATGTGCAAATATACAACTCACCAAAAGGCTTCTGGTTCAGTGTTACAGTGCAAAATTCAAGTTCTCTGGCAGAATTCACGATTCACATGCTCCTCCTATGTGGTTTTGTCTCGTTGGAGTGAAGAGCAGTGAGGAAGGAAGAAAGGACAGTCTATTAGGGTTCTTGAACAGCAAATATGGATTAGTTATACTCCAACAGAGGAGCTAGGTAGGCAACTTAATGGAACAGGGAATGGAATCCAGATCTTCCATTTCCTTTGCAGGTTCCCAAACTCCAGTGCTCTAGAGTAATTTTTCCTCTCTTGGGCAATGAGGTGGATAACTGGGGATCCAGGATAGATGTGTGCATGAGGAAGGGCTCAGGTATCACTTGGCAGTGTAGATCCAAGCCCCATTACACAAATATGGGATTTGAGCCCAGGTAGCTCCTGCTGCAGGGAGTGTGCTCAGTCTTATGGTTTCTGGCTGGAAGCTGAAGCAGGGATGAGGGAAAGCACCATTTTGTTCTGGGCTTGACAAGATACATGTGGTTGTTGTCTCATAGCATGAGCTGCCTGTAGCAGAGAGCACACTGGTGAGTGGTTTGTGAATCATTTAGGAATGGGGCGGGTTTTAAGTCACCCAGTGCTGTCAGAACCCACATTATTTTGTGCCTGCTCAGCAGCAGAAACCAAGAATTTACCAGGCTGTAGCAGATCTGGGGTTCTTTAAAATTTGAGGGGAGTTCTGAAGGACTTCAGTATCTATTTTAAATCTGGTCTAAGAACTTGTTTTAAGAGTGACAGGTGGCTATCCTGCTACACTTTCTGGCAATATGAGGCCCTACTCATAGGTAGTATTTGTGTTGTTGCTTGGAGAGTTTATAAATGTCACAGATTTGAATAATTTTGAATCTTTTCAGTTTAAAAAAAAGAGCAGTAAGTCAGGTCAGCTTTTGGAATGTTATCAGTCTGGTTTTTTCCTAGAAGAATGGAGGAAGGGAGTTTGCAGCTGCATGCAAATATCATAAAACCCATCTGATCAAAGAACTTGCCTTGCAACTTTAGTTACTGATAAACACCTTTAAATACAGATTTTCTAATGGCTGCTAACATTCACTGAGACAATGTCTTTCTCACCAAAAGTAAAGGAACATATTGCATATCAGCATTACAGTTTACTTTTTGACTTTCTCATTTGTTAAATTAAAATTTTGTTTACATTTCAGACAGATGAAAATTATTCTATGGGAAACCTGAACTCTCTGTCCCCACACAAAGATATTGGTAAGTCTGAATCTCAGATGTACTTGTGTGTATCAGCTCTCTTCTGCTTGTGTTTCTGTGACTGACAGGCTCATGATCCAACTTAACAGAGCTCCTTTGGTTGTCTGAAAGGATATTCAATTGTGATAATGTAGCTCAGTGGTTTATTGTGCTTATTTGCGTTTTAACTAAATCTTCAGCTTAAATTTTTCCTTGTATTTTGGGTTCCAAATGTCTGATGTTTCATGGAAAAGAATAGGTATGAGAAAGAAAGAAATAAGGATAGCATTAGGTATGTTTGAAGCAAAATGAGAGGACTTGAAAGGGAGAACAAGTCCAAGCATTTCAATGATTGATCACATTTTTCTCTAAAGAAACACTTCTGCAAATTCTGTTTACTAATACCTCTGCTGCAAAATGTATCATGCAGAAGTGTTTTGTTGCTCTAAACCTTTCAAGTGCTCCACACTTCCTTCAATGTCAATTCTAATAATGACCCCCTGGAAACACCATCTCTGGTGCAGAAATAAACACACAACTGTAGGCTGATGTTCAGTGGGATCTTTGCCACAATGTATTGATAAAGAAACATATGCTGAATGCAGTATTCTCTAAGTAAGATTTAAACTAATAATAAATATTATATGTATTCCATACAGGAAGCTTCTTTGGGAAACCAGAAAATGAGCCTGCATTTGCCTTTCCCTTCCCCTCCCCCTCGGAATCGACTTCTCATGTGTTTGGAGATGGAAAAGATGACGTTAGTTTTCCATTTGCATTTGGACAGGATCAGAGATCATCAGAGTCTCCTTCTATGAAAGGTTTTCATTCTTCCTTACAAAATACAAAGCCATTTACATTCTTTTGAATACCTTTGACTTCCTTTTAAATTCTTTTCCTACTTAGCCTTGACAAATGTTTTCAGTTTCTTGAGTTAAAGTACAAAGCATTTCATCTTCTCCTTCCATTTCTTCTAAGAATGCATTATTGCAATTGCTGCAATGTGTGTTCATCAACCACACATTTTGAAATGCAGCTTTTACTTTTCCTATTTATCTTTGAAATGTGTTCTTTCATAAAATGTTATGATAGGCTCTTCCTAAATTGGCACTCACAAACAGAAGTATCATTTTAGAGTAGAGTGGTAATTCAATGTCTGTGTGAGAACTTTTTTCTTCTTATATAAACTAAACTAAATTACTTGTGTTAGTAAGAATGACTACTGTGTAAGTAAAAGCTGTATTTGAATTAAAGACAATGTTCTTGAGTATTCTGTGTATAACAGCCGATTTATAAAATATTTTAAATAAACATTTTTGTTAATTTTATGTAAAGTTTTGTAGGTATCTTAATATCTGAAGTGGAACAATGTTGCAATTGTAATACTTAACATTTAAATGCCTTTCTTTCTATTCAAAATCCCAAAATCAAGTTTCTTCCACTTTATCTAATGTCTTTCAAAAAAGACAGACACAATTCCCAAAGTCTAGCTGTGATCAGTTCTAGTACATCCCTCAGTTCTCCACAAAGGCCTTTCCTTATGGAAAGCATGGTTGTTAGGACAATGATCAGGGTTGCTCAGCAGGGAATGCTGACTGTTCTGAGCCACCAGAGCACTGTGCCCTGGGAATCCCTCAGAACCATCTTCTCTTGAGCCACAACTTTCACATTTATGGCCTTTGAAGGAAATATCAGATCACTTTGAAGTTATGTTGTCTGTTACACATGTAACACAGGTTACTAACTTTTGAAACTCCTCACAAATTTGTGAGGGAATTGGTTGTCCCAGTCACTTACTGTGAAGTAAACTCCCTGCCTGACAGCAGGCAAGCAAAATAAAGGGAGGACCACATCATTCAGCAGACTTCACAGAAGAGATTGCAAATGCACAAACAAGTCAGAAGGGCACACAGACTGAGAGGAACAAGTGGCCGAAACACATCCTACCTGTAGGGCCTGCACAGTCTGCCAAAAAAAAGGTCAACAAAGTCCAAAGGGGAGTAGAATCCCTTTCCCTCTGCTGCCCTGAAAAGCCCTTAATGACTAAAAGCTTGATTATCTATGCCACTGTTTCTTTTCTGCTAAACTCCTAAATGGACTATTTTTCTGCTTAGAGATTTGTGAAAGTTGGATTTTTTTTTTTATTATTTTTAACTGGAAGTGAATCAGGAAGTTTTAGTGAAATCGTGCTGAGGTCCAGCTACTAAGAAGTGAGATGCAGCTTTCCTAATCTACTGCATACCTGTCAATCTGAAAAACCTAAGGTAGAGGCAAGTTTGAGTCTCTGTCTTTTATTTGGGGAAGTGTTTTATGGTACACTGCTGAGAGATATTCTGAGATCATTTAGAAAGCCAGAAAGTGTAATTTTGTTTGCTCAGTTATTCCATAACTCTTTTCTGATGAATTCTGTTATCCATGCCTCTTATATTACAGTCTGGAAGTCAAGGCTGCAGGCTGAAGTGGGAGAAACCACAGTCCTAGGTCTTGCTGGATGTTTACTGACACAAATTGGATAGGCTGATTAATAACAAAGCAGAGAAAGCTGCTTCAGAAGAGGCAGTCACTCAGCATTTGGGATACTTTTCTGTGGTCTAAGAACATGAACTGCTTAGAAACACACACTGGGATTTTTTTTCATTGGTATCTGGCATATTCCACCTAAAAATGGTGCCTGGTTATGCCTATAAAATCAATAGCACTCATGTTGCTGGGTTGCTGACGCTGGTACACATCTCACTGCCCAATGTCATTTTGGTTTGCCTTTTTCATACACACCTGATGCATCCATCTCTCTTTTGACAGCTGTGTAGACAGATTCTCTTGTCAGTTTAGCTTGATGCCTTTTCTTGGTCTTAAAATCAAGAGTCAAACATGGTTAGAAGGGAAAAAGGAATTTTACCTTGGGATTTATTTAAGGATCCTCAAGTACACCACAGCCAGGTCGAATGCACCTCCCTGCACCCCGCAGTGCCCACCCACAATAGATCTGGGATCACACTGTAGGTGTCACTAATTAGCACATCTATCAAAGATTCCCCAATGAGAGGCTCCAGTGAGCCCCCTCCCCAAGGAACCTTCCCCTGGATGGTTCTGTCTCAGTTTACAAAATGTGTTCTGGAGAGGCCCTTGGGCTCTGGGCACACTGATCCCTCACTGCAAAGCTTCTGAAATGTTCAGTGTCCCAGCCTGGCAAACAAGTCCAAGAATGGAGGTAAAAAGCACCAAGAATACAGAAGTTGTAAAAAGGTGAAACAGGGGTGTAAAAGAAAAGACAAAAAATCATCATGGCATCAGCAAGGGCTGCTTGAGAGCAAAAACCAGGTACTGCAGGTATCACACATGTGACTGCAACTGAGCTCGAGCCCAGGAACCTCCAGAAGCAGTGGCAGCCGGGGGCTGTAATCCTTTAAAAGCAGTGCAGCTGTCAGCAAAGTGGCAATATGGTGACACTGTGTAGTCCTTGGAGGTGGCTGTGCCTTTTTGTTCTCTCCTTGGATTGTGCTGAGTAAAACAGAGCTCAGGCTCACAACCAAGCCCGAAGGTACGAACAGCAAAAACCCCTCTTAAATAAGCAGGGCAGGGATTTGACTTCGAATCTTATAGAAGTATCCTAACCAGACAGCAAATGTTTATTTAGAACCCTGGTATCTTTACTGTTCCACTGAAGATTTTAATGAAGTTTTTGACAGGAAACCATTTCACTAGAAATACTGCTTGTAAAAGCTAAGATACTACCCTGCACTAGGTTAAATAAATATTAATAATAAATATTTTGTGTCACCAACCTTGTAGGAAATGTAATGATATATGAATAAGTCAATTTTTGAATTTGTTGAGTAAAAGACTTTGAAGAAGTTTACTAATGAAATTTACACTCTTTGCTGCTGCTGTAAGAAGACACTGATGCCTTGGTCTTCTTTTTCCCACAGAAATAACAGCTATATCAAAATGTTATTTTTCTGATCAGAAATAACACAGAGAGCATTTCTCCACATTTGCCTTGTTCTGCAAAGTGGTCTTCCAGTAAAAAAAAAAAGTTTTAATTTGTAAAGCAACATAACATCGTGACTGGAGTACCATCTACTATTTTACTGAAAATTTTACTGCTGCACAAATGTAAAGCATGTTTACAAGTAGTTGGGGGATATCTGCCTCACAAATAAACAACTGCTGTATAAATCTGAGACTAAAAAATTAATTTAGAAACTGTGAGGAAAAGCCCAATATTATAATTTCCAGGGGTTGTGGAATATAAGATTTATTTTCATGTACTGCTGTTTTATGCCTTCAGACACCACTTTTAATAGGAAATAAGACATTCAGAAAACTGTTCCCACTCAAAAATCAAGTTTCATATTCAGATCAATTTATGAATTTTATGTAACTTCAGTCCAAGTATGTCAATCTAAAGTACATATGCCCAACATACCACCCTGCAGGACAAATTTTATTGTGCTGTTGTATTTAATACTTAAGGTGATAAGGCCACAAGAGTTGTTTATATTTTATATCAGAAAAACAGTATGAATAGGGCAGCTGAGAGTGTTAAAATTGTCTCTTTACCACACTGAATTGTCAATGGCAACTTGTGAATACTTTGAGGAAAACAAAAAGTTTATGTCATGACACTGTAGGCTCATCTAATTGCTCACTAATTTTATGTGTAATATAACAAGAGCAACCAGAATTCTGAGTTGGAAAAACTGCAGTGGTACAAGTGGTACAAAACTGGAGTTACAGCACACAGATCAGACCATGGTATGTAAGTAGTGGCTTTATTACTAGCTACCTGTTAAATTACAGTGCTGAACCCCATGGAAATTCTGCACATCATTTCATCCCCAGTCTAGGCTCTATGCAAAGAAAAAAACAGTCTTTCAAATTTTTCATTTCAAGACCATGAGCACAATTAAAACTTCACGTTGGGAGTAACGGAGCATCTCTGCATGTGTGTAAGTAAATGCAGGCTTTGGGGGCAGGGGCAGGTGAATCACTGCATCCTAAGAAAACAATCTTACACTACAGCATTAATACATTTAAGCATTTCAAGGAAATAAGCTTTAAGTGCTACATATTGTAACAGATTGGAATGTGTAGACTTACAGTATTAGATGGTTGTAATCCCCCCAGTGCAAGGCTGATTGCAGGGGTAGCAAGAGTTGGCTAATCCTTTTCGGCCAATGGCATAAAACAAGGATTAGTTTTTCATTTACTGCAACTGAGTGGGTCATTAGGATCGAAAGACACTAATGAGCCTGAACAGGCAATTGGATTCTGGTTTCAAAGTTATGGGCTAGTTTGAAAAGAGATTGATTGTGTCTTTTAATGATTCAAAACATGATGATTTGGTGACCTTTTGCCTGAGAAAAATGAATGAAGGATATAACTGTGGAACACAAACCTGGAAAGCTGATTTTTTTCCTCCTGAGACTTGAGTTGTTGCCAGATTCGTTGCCTTAGAGGCTGAATGGCTCATTTAGAAATATCTCTGTTGCCTTGCTTTTATGTTCTGTTCTTGATGTCTCCAGAGTTGACACAAGTCACATGCAATCAAGTCCGTATTCCTGGTGGACAGGCACTGTCCTAATATTCTCTGACTCACACCCAGGTTGTTTGCAGCTCAGCAGTTCTGCTTCCAGACACATCACTTTGTTTTCTGATGCTAACATCTTGCTGAGAAATTGCCTCTTGGCACGTTGTTTCTTGGATCCTGTACCTTGCTTGATTTGATGTGAAGATGATGCTCTTTTTAGCACTTGCAACACACTACCTATGGAAAGGTAATTCTTTCCACCCTCCTTGCTACATCCCAGATTTTTTCTTTTCAGGATTCACTTGAATTCAGCAATAGTAAGTAGCTTCTATTTAGTTTCATTCAAATTAAGCAAGGGTATGAAAGAAATACCAAAAGATGGACATTACCATGTTAATAAAATGTTTAGACATATGCAAAAGGGAAATACTTTGACTGTTATGAAATATAGGAGAAATAGTGTCAAAAGTTTTAATAACATGAACTTAATTTTCTGTATCATACCACAAAGCATCCACAGAATTATTTCATACAGCATGGGACTTGCTTCATAATCCTTTGAAGCTTGGGTTGGTGAAGGGAAAGAAGTAGGGGACTAAGTTACAAAAGGTTCTTGCTAGTGGGGAACCAGCTGTTCTGACTGGTGGGAAGCTTGGAAGCTGACAGTCCATACTGAAACTCAGTTTTGAGCTTGCAGTTCTTATCTGCTCCCTTCTGCCAGAGCAGGACTGCCTTGAGCTAAGTGTGGTCTCTTGCTGCTCTTTTCTTTTTCTTGAGGCACATGTGTGGCATGTTTTAACTGTTTCCACAAAATTCATGATGCTGTGATCAGTGACGTTGCTTACTGCCACAGCTGAAAAGGGCTCCTGTCCAGAAGTTATGGGTAAAAGGTGATTAAAAATGTTTCTCAACAATTACAAGACCTCTGGAAGAGCTGTTTCCATTGCATTCCAAGGAGATGCCAAGCCTCTGAAGCTCTCTGGCTGTTACCCAAGCTGCACAATAAAATTTCAAATCGTGCCACATTAGGCTTAAAAAATGTCACTAGGCACAATAAATTCTTCAGGGTGATTTTTTCCCTTGGGAATGAACACCCAAGAGTTCCATCTCACCCAATGCACCTATCTCACTGCCAGATGCATTGAAGGAGTTACCATAGGCAGCTGCCTATTTATTTTTCTCCCTCACAGCTAGAGAAGGCTTTTGGAAAATATGCCAGTTGCTACCAGGATTATCTTCAGTGGGGAGATGTTAAAGCAAGGCCTTGACCACCTCTGCTCAGTGCAGACCCAGTGTTGCCACAGCTGTTTTGTTGTAGGACAGTGATGCAGAACCATGGCTGCTTAGATTTTTTTTTTTGGTTTAGTTTTTCATCATGATCTAATACTTTTAACTCACCATTAGAAGCTAAAGTGTAGTAGAGTTGTGATAAAAAAGGATGTAAATCACAGATTGCATGGAAATCATCACTTTTTGAACCCAGGTTGGCCATCCAGCCAGAGCACTTAGAAGAAGCTGGTTCTTCAAAGTAGGTCATGACTCTGTGCAAACCTCCACTTTATCTTGGATTGTGCTCTTCCCAGCTTTCAAAAAAATAGATCTTTAGTGAATTTCTGGCACAGGAGAAGCATTCTGATCACATAACCAGAGGGATCACTGTTTGAGTAGATTTTTATGCTCTGTCACTTGTAGACAGTGTGATGTCAAAATTACCAACTGTAGTGACAAGTTTTTGAAGAATTGGTAAAAAAGCCAATACTTGGATGGACAGAAGAGATGAATTCTCCAGATCTTTCTTTTAAATAATTCTGGGATATTCTTGTTGCTTATCAATATGATACTTGGATTATATTTCTTGGAATTGTAGATAGTCCTTAGGTGAGTGTTGCCACATTACCGCAGCCACTGAGCATCTCACAATCCTCATTACTGTAACAATGAACAGAGTTTGGGGTCAGATTGTTCTAAAGCAGAAAAATCTCTGTCTTGCCAGAATTTCCTTGGCATTACCTTGGGAGTCTCTGTGATCCAGAGCAGAAGCAGAGAGTCAGAGGGCTGAGGCACAAGTTTTTTTTGCTGTGTGAATGTCTTGTTCCCAGCAGTTTGGGGCTGGCAGCAGCCTGCATGTTTATCACAGCTAGCTCACATATTGCAGTGTCAATATTTTATCAGAGAACACTTTACAACACAAAAAGAAAAAAAAAAAGAAGGATGTTGCAGTGGATGCTGTATATATTTCAGATTCCTCTGTTGAGTTTTATCTGAGCTGACATCACTGGAATAAAGTAGATTGTTAAAAGCTGGGCAGTGCTTTTATCATTTGCAAGTATTGGCATAAAGTAAAATAATGATTCGAATTTCTGTTTTCTGTCTTTTGTGGATTACTCTGTCAGTTATGGTGATGTTTTTGACAAGGGAGTGCTGCTGGGTTAGTGATTTCTTCCAGAGCTTCAGAAATAGTGAAGTTATCTGTTACCATCATCATATTAGGACTGACAGTTGACGGTCAGTGCTTATATATTGTCTTTGTAAATTATAAAATGAAGTTAGGAACAGCAAATGCATCTCCCCACTTCTATGAGCTAATTCCATGGCATTATTTGCCATCTACTTATATCCAGACTTGGTAAAATATTTTTTAGTACCAGTTAAGTTGTGCAGAATAACTTCAGATAAGATTTTGTTTGGGTTTGATGGGTGGTTTTTTTAGTTTGTTTTGGTTCTTATTGTTTTGGTTGTTTTAGGCAGGGAAGATATAAGTTCAGTGCTGTGTCCCTTGAAAGGCTACACTATGGTGTTATGGAAATATTTCGATCTCTACAAGTTCCTGAGTGGAAGTTGTTACTAAAACAGGTGTGTGCTTCTATTATCTGTTTTTGCCATGTCTAACAGTTCAGTGACTCTGTCACCAAAGTAGCACTATGACCTAATGATCCACACAGGTAACGTTTAACTGTACATGAAGTTTCCCTAGCTGAAGCACTGGTCCTTATGCAGAAAGTTCTGTTATTGAGGGTTGTAATATGAATACAGTTTAATTAATGTACCAGGATACTGCAAGGACACATAGTGATAGGACAAGGAGGAGTGGCCTTAAGCTGAAGGAGGGTAGATTTAGAGTAGATATTAGGAAGAAATTCTTTACCCAAAGGCTAGTGAGGCACTGGAACAGGTTGCCTGGAGCAGCTGTGGGGTCATCATACCTGGAGTTCAAGGCCAGGTTAGATGGGACTTACCCAGTCTAGTGGAAGGTGTCCTTGCCCATGGTAGGGGGTTGGAATGAGGTGGTCTTTAAGATTCCTTCCAAGCCAAACCATTCCATGATTCTATGATTCTATATTGAAAAAAAAAAAGTAGGGAGAAACAACAGAAAATTTAAAATATTGCAGTCAAAACTAGCTCTTCACTCACATGACAAAATGATAAATAAGTGTCAAGGCACACAGCTGCCTTGTGCTGTATTTGCAATGTAGACCTGTGGAGCTATAAAGTATAACCTGTGTCACTCAGGTCTGGGCAAGAGAAAACAATAGTCACTGCTGAATCATATTGATAAATGTGGCTGTGATTTCAGAAACTATGTAGTAAATAAACTAAAAGTAATAAACTAAATAAAACTTAGTTTTATGCAATCAGCTGCTCCTAAATAAAATAATCAGCTGACTTTTTAAATCACTGTAGGTGAGAACTGGGTAAATTTTGTGTTCATACTCCTAGCTGGGAAAATATTGCTGCTGTTATGACTTGACAGATTGTTTTGTGAGCAACCCTTCCCATTCACCATCAGTGAAAGCAAGGATGTGTCTGAATTACTGTGTAGTTATAGCTGGGAGACCTATGTGGCAATTACCATTTATATTGGCGTGCCCACAGGGCACAGCTTCTTTTAGGGCCTCATTGTGTTACACACAATGAAAGAATACAGGCCTTAAACATTTTACAGTTTAAAAAGACTGTCATGAAGTCATTTTATGAAGAAAAAGAAGGGCTGGATGATAAAATGGTGAGTGCTTCCCAAAAGTTTTAAGCAACTTGACTGGAAATCAAATGTGATCAGTGCCTCACAGTACCAGTCAGTCAAAGCTATGTAGAATCCATTAAAAAGACAGTATCAACTAAAATAGTAAAAAGAAACAATTCTCATTAATTTCATAGCATTTGCAGAAGGGAAAGAGCCTTAAATTCTGAGCCTTTGGAAAACGTACTAGTTGGTAATAAAATGGAATCCCTCTCATTGGCCAGATTTTGTTAGAATATTTTAGGAAGGCACTGTGCACTGGATTCAAACCAGGCCATTGCCACTAGATCAGTGTTCCTGATGAGCCATGCTCTGAGCAGAGTTGTCATCAGCAACTTATGCTGGGACAAATTTATAAAATCTGAAAAACAGCAGCTTTTAAAGTGTTGAATGTCCTTTCAAGTGCTTGTCAGTCTAGAAAGATGATGAAAGAATAAATCTGATAGGGGAAAGAGTGGCAAATGGCAAGAAGGAAAAAGTTGTAGGGGGAAAAAAAACCAGATTGACAATAAATGTCTGAGATGTAACACATTTCCTCCTGCTTACCGCAAGACTGTAGTAAGACTTTAGGCAGGATTGATCAATGTCTGCATGTTTCAGTGCTTTCAGAGAAGGATTCAAGCAGAGGAAGGTGGATCTGTGGCACAGGTGCACATCCCCAGCCCTCACCAGGTTTCATTTTATCAGGGGGTGCAGCAACAGCTCCTGTGCAGGGCCGTGTCAGCCAACATGAAGGACTCCAGGCAGTTCCAGGATGCCAGGTCAGTGGCCTGAGGAACCAGCCTTGTTTTTCCTGTAATAAACACCTTCTCTGTTTGGGCTTTTTTATTGTCATTGCTCCAGTCATCACTGCAGCTTCTGGCAGCTGCTGTGGGAGGCGGAAAGGAGGCCACACATATGGCGAGTGCATCATACCGAAGGTGCCTCGGCTTCAGGGAGATCCCTACAAATGTCAGTGGTGGGTCACTTAAGGCCTGATTTTATTTCAGCAAAGTCAGTGGGGATTTTGGCGTTTATTAGTAGGAGCAGAAACAAAACTTTAATCCCTGGTAATTCTGTTTGGAGTACATTATACGCAGTGTCACAGATGTGCACAGGATACTGTGAAAAACACGGGCTCATCTGCTGCTGTCACCCGCTCTCCCAAAACAATGGGACTGAAGCCAGAGTGGACCTGGAGGAAGGAGGCTTGGGCCACTGTTTTAGGCCACCAGTTTCATTTTTTTCCATCCTCTGGGAGAGAAAATAAATTTTGGTGAAGCAGGTTTGTGTCACTAAAATTACTGATGCCACCTCCAGTCTCAGTGCTTGGCAAACTCTCAGGATGCTGGGAGTATCGCTTGGCCAGATGCAACCTTAGCTCCTGCATGTGTTGTAAGATCTGGAGCAGAATGACAGGCATAAAGTGAAGGCAGGGGCATTGAGACAGAGGTTCAAGCAGGGGAAGACAAGCAGGAAAGCACAAAATAAGCAAGAAAGCAGGATATGAGAAAAAGAACAGGATCATGAAGCGTGAAGAAGGAACACTGGGTGGGAAAATAGATCCCCAAATGGGTCCTGTTCATTCCAGCTGAGTCGCTGTTCTTTGACCCAAATGCTTTATCTCCTCAGTGTCTCCTCCCTGCTGTGTGCTGGCTCCAGTGAGTGCTGGGCACCACTCTGAGGATGTGGCCAAATCCTGCTAGGCAGGGACCTCTGCTTTCCTACAGCTCCTACAGCTTATTGTGAAGACCTCAATGGCTGATTACATCAACTTAGATGGGCAGTGATCTGAGGAGATGCTGAAGTAAAGACACAGCAAGTAAAACCATTGCTGATGTAGACAGTAGCAAAGAAATGTGGAAACCCTGGTGCAGAAATGCCTGAGTGTCTGTGTGCTCCCACTTATGTAACTCTCCCGTTGTGCAAAGTGCCAGCCCTGGCACTCAGTGCTGCCACACTGGCCTGGCCTGACCAAGGCATAAAATATCTTTTCATTTGGTGCTTGCTTACAACGTGCCCCATTGTTCTGCAGTGCTGACCTGAACATACCAAAGCAGCCACTCTTCGTTTGTGAAGTGGGCTGCACTTAATCCAGGCACTGCTCCAGCCCCTCAGGCTGGGTGAAAATGGATGGCTGCAGCCGAGCTGCTTGCATGCTGCAGAACAGGACTTGTGGCTGGCCAGCTTCTTGGATATACTCTTGGGAATGTAAGGACACCTAGAGCATCACAAATGGAGGATGCTCCTGTCACATGTGGGGGGTTCTTGGATGGAGCCAAACCCCTGAGCCCAGACCTCAGTTCTTTCTCCATCTCCTTGTGACAGCTAGAGGTACCTGTTGAACTCAACAAATGGTTTTGTTGAGAGAGTTGTCCACAAGTGACATTTATCATGTGATATATTTGTTTCCAATGAAGAGTTTGTTTAATGAGAAGTCAAACGTTGAGTCTGGTTGCATTCCTGATACTCCAGAGCCAGGGAAAGCAGAGCAAGGACAAAGCACATGTTGCTTTTCAGCTTCGTTCCTCTTGCTGGTACTTACAGCCTGGCATAAGCACCACTCCTGTGTCTGGCAGATCTGGCTGTTTGTGTCTTTATGATCACAAGAACTTTGTTTTCATAAACTGAATATGTGCAAGGAGAGGTGTGTGCATGTGAGAGCAGCACAATCCCTGTTCCAGCCCTATTTCAGCTGTCAGCCCCCTGCTTCCCAAAGAGCATGTGGGTACAGAAAGGTGTGGAATCAGAGCAGAGTCCAAATAAACTGCTAAGGAATTTAAGCCACTTACAGAAACCCAGAATGGCTTGGGTTGGAAGGGACCTTAAAGATGACCTAAAGATTATTCTAACACCCTTGCCATGGGCAGGGACACTTTTCTCTAGACCAGGTTGTTGAAAATCCATCCAGCTTGGCCTGGAACACTTCGAGGGATGGGGCATTGACATGCTGGTGTACTAGTGCTATTAAATAAACTTCTAATTAGAACACCTATAAGCACCATGTAACCATTTCTGGCACCAATTTTATTTTATTTAGGTCAGTGGTGAATCTCTAAATTTATTTGTTTTATGTAGCCTCTGGGGAGCTGGACCTGTCTCTGGACAGTCTCCAGTACCTCTGTTTTCAAATGATGTAAAAATTAACATGTTAATAATGGCTTTGTCACCATCCTTGTTATTTTTATGTGCTACAAGGTCATTTTTTTAATACTTCCAGGGATGGTGATTCTGCCACTCCCCTGGGCAGCCTGTTCCAATACTTTCATTAGACTGAACAAGTAGGGGAAAAAGCTAAGTTGGTTCAGTTGATTTAATTTCTGTTGTGATGGTGCATATTTTGGTTGTTTGAGCTGCAAATTGAACAGGGTACAATTAATATTTTCCTGGAAGCAAGCTGAGTGTCTCTTACATAGAGGCTTATCCTCTGAGCATGAAGTCGTGATTCTGATAAAGCTGAATTATGATCCTAATAATGCACAAACACAACTCACCCCAGGATTCCCACTGAAAACAGACCCATATGCCACTGAAATGTCACATTTGTAGGACATTTATTTGGAATAAACACTATGAAGCTGTGCTGTGCTTTTAGCTCCAGGAGTTTCAGGTGAAACCTGGTGCAAGCAATTCTAAGTTGAGGTTAACAAAAATATTTTGGTTTTTTTTTTTTTTATTCACCAGGGGCACATTCCTTCTTTCCAGGGAAGACAGTGTCTTCCTAAAGATGTTGGCAGGAAAAGCCAGCACTGTTGGCTTGGATGTTTAATCCAAGGTGTGTATCTATGCTGGAGCTCTTACCTTGCTGAGCACTTGGAGCTTCTGTGGGTGCTGTGGGCAGGAGTCTGGTCACATCAGCCTTTTGCTGCAGCACCAGACTGACAGAAAGGGCCCCCCTCTCCCCAGCAAATCAACTCTGGTCAGTAGAACACACTAAAGATGATAATGCACTGTTAGACCATATCCCTGTGTCTTTATTCTATTTGATCAGGGAAGGTGTTTTGCTAACACTGGGAGTGTGTTTGAGCCACTCACCTTCCCATGCTGTAATGGAAAGACTGGACCACCCAGCATTCAAACTTCAGCTGGGGAGGCAGAAAAAACCCCAATTCTCAGCATTTTCACCAATCAAAACACAAGATTTATTGACTGTTTTCCCTTCTGCCAAAGCATCTCTGAACTGGTCTTTTCTTAGCCCCACAGATGCTGTTTCCAAGACCAGCTTACCTCATGCATGTGCAAAACAAACCAGATCCTGCTCTACTTTCATTGTGCTTTGTGTGTGTGCTTGTGACATCATTTAAATAAGCTTATCCTTCTCAGAAAGAAAAAAAAATTCCTACCACCGTTTAGGTAAACCAAGCAATTATTCTGTTACTAAGTGTAATTAATGCCTAATGATTTGCTTTGATTAATAGAACAATCAGCATCTGCTCCTAGAAATAGGGATTAGTAACCCAAGCCATCTCTAGTATTAGAAGGTAGGGGGTCCTTTTGTACTAAACCTTATTTTTCCACATTCTTCTCTAAGCAGAAAAGCTCTGTGCTATATTCTAAAAGAAGGATAAAGGGAAGGTAGTATATTTTTGAGAAAATATAGAAAAAGCTTTATAATATCCTCATGAATTTGTGATTTTGGGTGAAATTGGTGCATCTCCATCTTTTAGGAAAGAAATTACTCTTATCTAATCCTCTGATAAGTTTTACAAGCAAATTTACAGCCAAAACATTTAAGATTTTGCATCTTCTAGGTTGGAACAGCAAGTTGAACTAAAAAAGAACCTATGTTTGGTATTTCTGTGTGGCTGATTACTGCTGAATATTCCCGGTATAGTAAATAACAAAATGGTATTTTATAGACATGATGTTAATTTTTTTAAGTCCCCTGATCAGTTTATCTTTTTTTTTTTTTTCCTCCCTGTATGGCTGAAGAATCACAACACACAATGCAGCTGCAAGGCTAATCATGCTTTAGCATCTTCTATTGATCCTGGAGATAGAGCTGGAGTGGGGTTAGGTCCAGGCACTAATCCAATCGTATAACAGACATCCCCATATGGTTAGTCCCCAGCTTTGCCTTAAGCCAATCAATAATCACTTGGACAAAGAAAAATAAATTTGGATTTTTTTTTTTTTTTCCTGTGGAAGGTTGAGCTCCCCATGCTCTATCTACCAAATGTTCTGGACTTCTCAGTCACTTCAGTGTCCACTCTGAAATAGAGCTTGCAATGACTGGTAGATAACCAAGGAAATGGTCTTATTACTGGGATTAATACTGGGCCAATGACAGAATTAACTTGAGCCACACATCTTGCTTCTAAAAGCCTTTAAAAGAGACTGAACACCTTGTAAATGAGTTGGGCTTTCATTTCAATATAAAACTGTCCTTGAAGATACAATGTCAGTTGGAGCTGTCAAACATGGGAGGTGTGTGAGGCTCACCTGGAGGCTTTTCCTCACTGCTCAGGGTTTGGGCAATACAAGAACACAGAGAGGATCTGTAGTAGGCATCTGGTAAGCACTTGGTTTATTTCATTTATTGATGTTTTCACAGCAATATTCATCTGCTGTGATGTGTGCAGTAAAGAGACACCATAAATGCCAACTTTTCACAGGGCTCTACTTCAGCTCCTCTCTGAGTCTGGCTGGTTGAGGACTGACACCGGTGTGTGGTCTCAGGCCACACATGTCCCATCTGTAGCAGCCCCTCTGTGTCCAGACACTGCATTTCCAATCCTCTTGCAGAGGAATTCGTGCTACAATTGCAGAAGGACTCTGCCAGGTCAGGACTGAAGGATGATGGCTGAGGATCAACCATTCCCTGAAGGTTCAGTTTAATCCAGTGAATAATTCTCTGATACCCAAACTTCAATATTCAGGATGAACTGCCTTTGACCAGATGGGAGCTGAAACAAAATGACAGCTCATGGACATTTATAGGTACTTTCCCCCAGCAGGTCTTTAAACTGGGGAATCTAAACACCAGCAGGTACCAAGAACTCAAGATGCCAGAAGGTTCTTTGTAAGCCACAATACTGCAAAGTAGGAACCCAGCAAAAATAACCTGCCTAAAAGATGACCAAAATCCTCTTTCTGGGCAAAGTCTTTCCCAGCATGTCTTCTCCAGCTGGAGGGTGAGGACTGTTTAAGGGTGTGTTTCTCCAATGGGTCTCTGCATTCCTCATTGCACTGTGGTGCATCTTTTTACCTTTGCTGGCAATTAGAGCTGCTTTGGGATTGGTCTGGACAACAGTTTGAAGTGGGTTTTTGTTCAGAAATGTCACAGGAAGTCCATTAATGGAGAGATGCCAAAGGTATTAAAAGCTACGATGTCCCACGTTACAATGGAGAGAAATTCTCCTGTATATTCCAGTGCAATCTTTGGAATATAAAAGCAGAAACAAAACATCCCTGGTGTGTCTTTCCTCCCTTGAATCCCATCTTTCAGCACCCTATTCCCTTTGCAGGTTGGTGAGTGGCTGTTGCTAAATATATGCATAATAGTGAAAACCACTACATAATACCCTGCATTGAAAAGGAGTCCTGCCAGGCTTCTAGGTCAAGGGAAGGAATATCTCTCTCTTTCCTAGTTAGCTTACCTGCCCATTTGTCTCCTTTTGCTTTATGAAAGAGCTGATGGGGAAGGTCTCCAGCTGATGGAGCTATTCAGAAAAAGACCTGACATTTTGAATCAAAATTCACGCTGCCTGCAAACATCGTGTCCCTGGCGCTATTAAACAATAATAAAATATAGTGAGACCCATATTTACTCTGAAAACAGAAGGCACACAGGTATTTGATTTCAGAATACCCAGATAATTGACTTAGAAGTGAAATCTGTGACAGACTGGCTGTGAAATGGATGATTTAGGTAGAACATGAAAAAAAGTAATGCTTAAACCTTTGGGAAGAAGAGACAAGAGCCAACAGTAGGCAGAAGCACAGATGTTTGCACTTTTATTCTATAGAGAAATGCATAGAAACACGGGAGGAAAGGCATGGAAAGGGATCCCCACTTCATCATCCCTGGGATCACAAATGGTGTGGTGACAGATTCAGGCTCAGAGGGACTTCAGCACAGCACACGTGCCAATCCTCACATGCCAGTGATGTGTCTCTGCCTGCCTCTCTGACTCTGATAGAAATTTTAACACCTCCAGTGGGTTAAATTTGCACCTTCAGTGTGTTTAACACCTTTATTGTGTGTCAGTGAGGACTTGGGTGACACAGAGGAGGACATTTTACCCCGTTCCGTGGTTAAAAGTTGTGGCCCTAAACCAGTGACACATGTCTGACTGATGTATGCACAAATTCCTTCTTGGCCCCAAGCCTGTCATCAGTTTAACCCCGACTTCATGATAAATCACCCACTGCTTGAGAGGTTTCTGGAGATCAGCAGAGACAACTCAGCTCACACGAAAATCCACCCACATGTGGGTGTTTCAAAAGAAGCTGAGGAAGAGCAACCCCAAACCCCAAAACCGCCAATAATGTTGGAAAAAAGTCTTCTCAGAGTCATGTAAATGATCTTTTGGACAGGCAGATTTAGTGGTTTTGTCTTACTTGCTGCTTTCACCACCTCCTTCAGACCTTCCATAGTCCTGACGTGGACTCTGCTGCCATGGAAAATGTCACAGACCAAGCTCTGTCCCACTCCCCTGACCCTGTGGATGGAGCACCTGAGTAATGTCTCTTTCTGAGTGACTCCTCTGTCCCTGGTCCTCAGAGCTGCTGTTTGCAAGATGATTCCTGAGCTGTGAACTGATCCTGTTGCACTGCCAGGTAGGAATTTCTGGTGTGTGCTCAAATTCCCAGGCCACCGGGTCAGGATGTGGCATCACTTCTCCTGTGAGTCCCGGCTGTGTGATCACAGAGGATAATGTAAGAGCACAAAGCCAGGCAGGTGAAGAAGGTCTCTGTGTGCACAGTTTGCCACCCTTTAAAGTGTCAGTAATGAGACAGCCACGCTGCTGCTGCTACCAGGAGCTGGAATGAGGTGCAACACCACGAGGGCTGGGAGAGAAGCATTTAGGTGAAGACACAAAAGCCTGTACATATCCCACACAGTTTCACAGAGTTTGCCACAGCCAATAGTGTTCTAATGCATCTCCAGGCAGAGTAATTCTGCAGTGATGACCACAACCAAGGGCAGTGCAACTTGGAGATGCTTTCTGGCCTCCCACCTAACAGTGTCCCTCTGAGGCCAGAGCCCTGCAGCAGGATGAGCAGGATGAGTCAACAGGGAATTGTTGCCATGCCCCATGAGATCTCTGGTGCTGAGAAAGGTGAGCCCCCAGAGCTGTGGCAGTTTGTGTGCAAACCCTGCAGGCTTCTGCTCCAGAGTGAGTCTGTTGGATTGCTGCAGCTGAAATCGTCCTGTAAAGGCTTTGCTGACTCCCCCTGCCTGAGGGCTGTGCTCTGCTCTCAGGAATGTGTACTCACAGCTCCCACCAACACCCACCCAGATGAACTCATCTGCCTGTTGCCTCACAGGATATCTCAAGGTGGAAGAGCACTGCAGGAAGGTTCATGTCCTTCAGAGGCTGGATGAGAAATGTCATTGAGCTAAAGAAAACATCAGCATTGCTACAACCACCCACTGTGCTTCACAAGACAGCTGACTCCATCAGTCCCTGCCCTGCCTTCCCTGCCTCCCAGCTGCAGGTTTAAAAAGCCTCCACCAATACACTTGTCTTCAAAGAGAGGCAAAACTTTCCTCTGTAGCCTTCATCACACCTCTCAGGCTCATATTCACAAGCACAGAATTCAATGTATAATCTACACCCACTCAGCACAAAGATCATTCTTGACACCAGAGGAAAAGTTAATGTATGAAGGAATAAAAGAATATGTAATAGAGATTCCCCCAGAGCAGAAAGGAGTGGAGGAATCTGCCACTGCACATCATGTGTCTCACTAACAGATCCATATTCATTCTCCTTAAATGTATTCTGGTAGTTCTTATGTATTCCTTGTAGTTCCTAACAATTATATCTGATCTCTTTGTTAGGGACAGAAAATGTATGCTTAATAGGATGTCAACAGACAAGGAGTATAAAGTAATTGCCCATTACACTATAAATGTGTTATAACCATTTGCCAGAGGGAGAAAAAGTCTAATTGAATGAAAACTCTTGATGGTTTCATTATGCTTCTATTAAAAGCCAGTCAGCCCTCCTGAACCAAATACAAGGCTTGACTCTTCTTTCATTTACGTCTGCAAAAAACTGGGGGCAACCACAACATTACTGATGTATTTGCAGCGACACAGAGCTGGAGTAAGAGAGCTCAGAGTGAGTCCTGAGCATTTCTGAGCCAGAATGAAATGAAAACATTCACCATGCATGTGGCAGAGGAAGAAAAATTCAATACAAATGATAGCAAAGCTGAATGAAATACCAGAGCTGTTCCCAGCAATGGCAGGAATCAAAGTCTGTGTGTGTGGAGAAGGCAAAGGAAGGGGCTAAATTCTGCCTTTCAAATTGCACTTAGAAAAAACCACGCTAATTATTTACTTATTAGTTATTAAATAAAACTTCCTTTTCTCCATCCTCCCTGACACCAAGTTAGAACAGAGTTGTTGAAATCCTTTTCTGTCTTTGCCAAGATCAGCCCAGCCTTTTACAACCATTCACTAACTCACCCTTTCTCTGCATCGTGTTCAAGCTCCTTGTCCTTGCCTCTGTTCCCTGCAGAACTCCAGCTCTCCCCACTTTGCCTGCTCCCCCCCAGCATTTTCCATGCCCTATGTACCAACTCCTCTGCACTTTCCCCTCCTGCCACCACTCACAGCCCTCCTCAGATGCTTCACAAAGTCATCCCCTCACTGACTTCCAGTAGTTTTTGAAGACTCTTTTCTTCCATGACCTTAAATAAGCACAACCCTTGGAACCTCCATCCACTTACCACATGACAATGGGGACCGTTCCTCCTCCTCTGCATCAGCCTCTCCAAATGTGGATCTTCAGTGCTGGTGGGTTTGTCTGTGCTTCCCCAGCCCATCCACCTCAGTGCCCACTGTGGACAGGTTTTTGAGCTCTCTGGGGTGGGAATGGTGAGTTGCAGAGGGGTCCCACCTGCACAGTGAGGAAAACCATGCAGATTTGGGTGTCTCTGAATCCAGCTGTGGCTCCTGCAGCAGGGCATGGTGGGTGAGAGGTGATCAGGCTAGGAAAGGGTGAGGGGTAGCCATGGTTTAGGACTTAGGAAGAAATTCTTCCCTGTGAGTGTAGGAGGCCTTGGCACAAGTTGCCCAGGGAAGCTGTGGATGCCCCGTCCCTGGGAATGTTCAAATCCAGGCTGGATGAGGCTCTGCACAAGGGGGTCTGGTGGAAGGTGTCCCTGCCCATGCAAAGGGAGTGGAATGAGATGGTGTTTGAGGTCTCTTCCAACCCTTACCACTCTGATTCTCTGCTCTTGGGTCAGTCTGGGATAATTGCTTTTCCCCTGCCCACAGTGGGAAGCCCTTGATGTCTCATCAGCTGCCCACAGACCTCCATGGGACAGGATTTATGCCTGAGGAGTCCTGGACACAGGAGAATGTTGGGATGTGGCTCATAAGGTCAGACAGAATGGACACCTCTAAGCTAAGCTGTCTCAGCAAAACCATTTCAGCTTGTTTTGATTGATAAATGTCTTTTTCCCAGCAGGAGCAAACACCAATATTTCATGCCTTTTAGAGGCTGACTCTCCTTAATTGCCCTTGGTGGGTCTCTGAAGCATCACACACGAGTCCCTGAGGATCTGCAGGCCACTGATGGGAGAGTGTTTACCACTCACTCCTCGGCTTCCTCTGACCAGGCACATTATTGAAGCCACCTGAGCAGAGGTGTTTGTGTGAGCTGAGCCCAGGAGGTAGCGAGGAGCACAGATCTCCCCTGCACAGGGATTTTAAAGTGGTTTTAAAACCAGAGAGCTGCATCTCATGCTCCCTTGCACACATGCAAAATACTTGTGTGAGTTATAAGACAACAAAAAAAACCCACTGGCCATTATATAGGTTGCAGAGATGATGCTCTAACTAGGATCATCACCTAAAACAGAGAGAAAGTAAATATCTCTATAGATATTAGCAGCAAATCTTTCTGGCCCTCAGGTCTCAGGCTCCCTGGCTTTCTATCAGAGTACCTGCCTACCCAATTTGTTGCATACCAAGTCTCTTGCCCACTGAGAATAGCAAATTTTGCTTTCCCTCCTCCCTTCTCTCAGTCTGGCTCCCTTGTAGAAGATCTGCTGTGAATTTGTATCATCACTGACACCTTTTTCAAAGCTTGTGTTCAGGGCTCAGCACAATAAACACCTGAGTTGGTTATGTAAAAAGGATTGAGCAGTGAAGCTGATGTTTGGGCATGTCTGACCCTTCACTGTCATTTTTGAAGGAAAAACCCAACCTTTTCATTTGGTTTGTTTTTGAGGGAACCACCCAATCTCTGGCTGTTTCATGTTTGGCAGCTGATTTTTTTACAGTTCTCCTGAGAAGGAGCAGCAGAGAGAGGCAGTTTAGTCCCTGGCTGAAGGAAGGACAGGCAGGGTACAGCTGTTTCCCCCTGTCCAGATGTGAGCATTTGGCCAAGCAGCATCTCAGCTGAGCTGAGCTGGGGCTTCCCTGCAGCTGGGGGCAGAAATCTGGGGGGACAAAGAGCACACCCCCACTTGCAACAGAGGCATCACTGCTTCATATTACAGCATTGCTTCATTATCCTGTGCTGCGTTTTTATCTGCACTTAATTGGCCTGTGCATTTACATGAACAAACCATTGCATAACTTTCAGATTGTGAATCACAGAACAGTTCAGCTCAGAAAAGCCCCATAAGATCATCCAGTCCAGCTGTTAACCCAGCACTGCCAAGGCCACCACTAACCCGTGTCCCCAAGTGCCACATTGACACATCTCATCAACACCTCCGGGGATGGTGACTCTGTCACTTCCCTGGCAGCCTGTTCCACTGCTTGACAGCCCCTTCTGTGAAGAAGTTTTCCCTGATATCCAAACTAAACCTCCCCTGGCACAACTTGAGGCAGTTTCCTCTCCTCCTGCGACTTGTTACGTGGAAGAAGAGAGTTCCTTTCTGGGAGCTGCAAACAGCAATTGACTGGACATTTCAGTTCCAGCTCTGGGTACACAGCACTGCATTCCTGTCCCTATCTGCTGTTTTATATAAATATAGATACTCTCTGCTCAGGAAAACCCAGCAGAAGAAATGTGGCTAAAATGCTGCGCTGTGAGCAGCCCTGTGTGCTGGCTGCTTGATTTTACACTATTTATGGAGTGAAAATTAAATAGAGGGATGTGATAAACAAAACCTGGCCTAAAAGATAAACAAGGATCACTAAACCCCTGTTGTTTAAAGATTAAATATCATTGTTGCTTTTAACATTACAAAACCAAGGCCATTCTAAAGTACCAGGAATATTTTCTCACTTTTGGCTTGTGTCTAAAACTCTGTAGTTTTAACATTTTCTTTCTGGTTTAATGCAGTCAGAAAAAGGATATAAAATTTTGGCAGAAATTAGAAGGAATTCTGCTGAAATCTTTAGAAAAAAAAATTCAGCTTGAACATGTTAAAACAGATTTATATGTATTTCCTCAGAAAATGTGACTTTTAGTGAGAATTGAACTATTATCTTTCCTGGCCTTGCTAATCCCCTCCAAACATAGTTACATTCTGACTTCAAAAGCATCCTGTATTTTAAATGTTTCACCTGATGCCTTGGAATTGCAGTTCTGAGAGGAAAAAACACAACTCTGTTTTTGAGAGTTATCAAAGTGTAGATTTAGGGGACTAATTTTAGGCATCCAGCCTTGAAGTTTGGACCAATGGGTTTACATTGGTAGAAACAACAGCAAAGCCCCAAATCTGGAGAAAACAACAAAGCAGAAAGATCTTCTCAAGGAAGGACAATCCACCTCCTACAAAAGCTGCCAAGGATTACTGTAAAGCAATAATTAATGACCATTGCTGCAGGGTCTCTAACTGATGCTGGGGGAATATTGATATAATCCTATTAGTGTGTTGCTCTCATTAATGTACTTATGTCAATTAGCTGAGCATTTTAGCAGAAAGGTGAATTTATGATTTTTTTTCCCTCCATCCAACATAGATTTCCATTGCAAAAATCAATTTTGAACAACCACCAAAGATCAAGGTCCATTAATGAATCTTATCTGACACTAATGTTGTCTAATTACATTAAAATGTCACAACTAATTTAATGGCAGCAGAGCTCCCTTCTCCATAAACAAACACATTGGTTACATTTCTAAAGAATTTAATGTTTGAGCAGGAAAATAATGAATGGAAATTCCAGTTTTGATAATTTTTCTCCATTTCTGTCATTCTTGAGTGTTTTGAAATAAAGAGCAAGAAAAACCTGGGCTCAACAGAACATTCCAGGCTCTGAGGAGACCTTAGAGCTCCTTCCGATACCTAAAAGGGCTCCAGAAGAGCTGGAGAGGGACTTTGGGCAAGGGTGTGGAGTGATAGGACAAGGGAAAATGGCTTTAACCTGACAAATGGCAGGTTTAGATTAATAAAAGGAAAATACTTTTCCCTGCGAGGCTGCTGAGGCCCTGGCACAGGCTGCCCAGAGAAGCTGTGGCTGCCCCATCCCTGGCTGTGTCCAAGGCCCCTTCAGGATGGGTCTTTGACAAGCTGGTTGCTCAAAAGGAGGAACCAGAGACTTCAAGGAAGACACAGGGAGGGTTTTCATCACTCCCACACACTCGAGCCTTGAAAATGAGTTAAAATAAGAGACTGAACCAACAACTCTTCACATGACTGAGAACTGGGGCGAGGAGGGGAGATCTTAACCTAATTCCCACTGGGTTTTTTTCCTTCAACAAAACAAAACAGCAGACTCTTTCACAGTTGCCAGAGCTGGAGCCTCAGTGAGAGATTATGAGGGATGCAGCCAGTGACTAAGTTCAAATAAAAAAGCATTTCTGATTGGTTTCCCACAACATGAAATTCTGTTATAAAACCTGCTGCTCATTTTCCATTGAAAGAGTAATTTGGGAAACTGTCTCTCTTTGTGCTCTAACTAGGCAGCAGATGGCTCCAGATATGTTTTACTTTGTCCTATTGATTTCACTGCAGGATTTAATTTTGTTTCTCAGCAGAGCAGATTAAAATATGTGAGAGGCTTTATAGGCCCCTGAAATGACAGAAACCTGCCCCAAAAGATCTCCAGCATCAGCCCATCACCAAGAGCACCTTTTTCCCTTGTGTCAGCTCTGAGACATCCACTTCCTCCCCACAGCCTCCAGTAGCATTTTTTAGGTCCAGGGAATGGTGCTGGCAAGCCCAGTGCAAAACACAGACAGCAAACAGCCAAAGGAGAAACGAGGGACCCAAAGGAAAGAGGTGCAGTGTGGTGGAGTATTTTTTAAAGCCCATCCTCAACGTATTTAATAAATAATTAATTGCTGTTATTTCCAAGCTCAGATCCATTTTCACACAAATGCACTTTTAACTCCAGTGATAACAAAAAAAAAAAAAAAAAAAAAGGGAGCCTTTTTTTTNAAAAAAAAGAGGGATGCTTTTCTGTTGATTCTTCTTCAGTGCAGCCTTGAAGCAAGAAACCAAATTGACTGCTAAATATAGACAAGAATACAGTCTGGCCAAGTCATCTCAGAGTCCATAAATTTATTAATAAGTGAGATCAAGACGAGTCAGGAAACAATCCCTGAGATGCAGAGCTGCTTCTCCTTTTACTGGATCAAGGATAGTTTGGGGTATGAAACACATATTGTACTCTTCAATTTACATGTCTAAGTCTGGATTTATTCTCTTAACTGTGAAAAAACTGCATGGAGAAAGAACAGCTTCCCCTGCTGAGGGGCTGCTTGTTCCAGACCTGTGACTCCACACTTCTCCTTCTACCCTTATGATTCCTGCCTTTTCCAGCAGAGAATGGGAATAAGTAGTGTTTCTCTATTTTTATCTTTATATTTTATCTATTATAAGTAGTATTTCCTTTGTGTTCCCCAGCAAAGGGGTCCCTGGGAGTGTATTTGAATCCCACGCTGGCACCTGCATTTTTGTGCAAAGCAGATGTGGTGGTGCTCAGTCACATTACTCACACACTTTTTGCCTCAGATGTGCCATGGAGGTGTCTCACACATTTTTCCAGGTTAGAAAACAAAACCACGAGTGATCTGTCTCCAGTGCTGCACAAAGGAGGGCACAGCCAATTAGAAGATCCACTGTGTGGCAAAGTGGGAAAAGAAAGGGGTGGGATGTGAATGGGGAATCCACTCTCCTCACTGGAGAAAGGAACTGAATCTCGTCTTCCTAGGGAGGAGAAGCAGGTGTCAGCTCAGAGCAGTTAATGCCATAATCTGCCCTCCTGCTCTTCATCATGTCCTTGTACTTCACAGGCAAGGCATGGCAAGAACCTTCCTGAAGAAGCCTGGAAGTTTCTCCAGGCACTGCAGCCAAGACTTGGCCTTGAGAGAGACCTGTCCCCATTTGTCTCATGATCTTCCTGCCCACACAGTGAACTTCTGCAATGGCAACAGAGGTACAGCCACTGGGGTCACAGATCTTTTCACAGTTTGGGGAAACAACTCCACATGGAGCAGACCTTTTGTCCAGAGACTGGTCAGTGTTGGAAGAAGGACCAGGCATTTGCTTGGAGCCACCCTTGTCTGTCATCTCCTCCTGCTGTCCATGCTGTCTCCTCCTCCTCCACCATCTCCTTTCATCTTCCCGGCTCTTCTCCCATCCATGGCTGGGGGTTGGTGCCTGAAAAGGGCTCTGCTCTGCAGAGACAGATTGTGGCAACAGCTGCATCTGTAGAAAGGATTGCTTTAAAAACTGAAAAAGCCAAGAGGGAGCTGGAAGCCGAGGATGTGAGGAGGAAAGGCATCAGGTGATGGTGGGGGTGGTTTGTACCTTGTCCTGCTGGAGAGCCTGTTTTCCTGCAGGAATATGCTCCCTCAGGAGCTGGTGAAGGCTCTGGGGTTAGAGCTTGCACAGGAAAATCACAGCCTTTTATTTACTTAGCAGGAACTTCCCTCTACTTTGCCAGAACACTTGTGTGTCCATCACCCACAGAGTCAGGGAGAGAAAGGCAAGAACTCGTTCTGTGCTTAGAGCATGAGCCTGAGGCTGGGGTGGTGCCATGAGGTTGACCCTGTCATTAACAGAATGTAATTTAATCACCAGGTTTTCAATATTGATCTGTGATTGCAAATATTTCAACTCAGACACCGCCACAATTATAGCTGAAAGTCACTCCTCTCACATTCCCAGGCTACAAACTGGAAGTCAAAGCTCATGGAATCATAGAATTGTAGAATGGTTTGGCTGGAAGGGGCCTGAGAGGTCATCCAGTTCCAACAGGAGGGCTAGGAATGGATGATCTGGAGGGATCATCTGGGTGGATGGTTGGATCCAAATGATCCCTGCCAGATGATCCCTGCAATCTTCCACCATCCCAGGTTGCTCCAAGCCCCATCCAAGCTGGCCTTGAACACTTCCAGGGATGGAGCAGCCACAGCTTCTCTGGGAAACCTCTGCCAGAGCCTCAGCAACCTCACGGTCAAGAATTTCTTCCTAAGATCCAATCTAACTCTGCCCTCTGCCAGTTTAAAGCCATTTTCCCTTGTCCCATCACTCCACGCCCTTGTACAAACATCTTCCTCACGGACATTAATCAGGTAGTGCTCATTAATCCACCCACTCCCAGTGACCGAGGCTGCCCTCAGAGGACCCTTTTCAGAGCAGCTGATAGAGACTGATACAATTTACAGTTCCTGGTGTCAAGTAAACCTTTTGCACTGGTGAGGAAAGAGCTTCTGCTTAAAAGCAGCTACTTAACAGTCTTTGGGGTTTTTTTTTTCCCTTTCCTTTAAATTGCTCAAGTTGAGCCCTCCACTGAGCAAAGAGGGGACAGTCTCCCAGAAGCAACAACTGCCACCTATTTTCACCAGCAGCACTTCTCCCATCTGCCTGGCTATTCTTCTTAAATTGCTGTCTAATTTTCAGTATAAAGAGCATCCAAGGTACACACTTCCCATGATCGCAGCTTTATTGCAAACCTGCGAGAAGAAAAAAGAGCTTTTGTTGGTTTAATTCCTTGGAACTTCTGAATTCAGCTTCCCCAAAACACATGCACAGAAAATGAAGAAAAAGGGTGCTGTTTGAAAGAGTGCAAAGAATAAGCAGTGGAACACATCTTCTTGTCATTGTTTTTTTAGTAAAAAACTCCAGCAAATAATCACATATCTGCAATTGGAACATTCATCAAATACCCTGTACTTTGAATTAGCTGTTGGAATAAAAACTAAAATGAAAATAAATGTATTTCTAGAGTGACTGATGGGTGTAGACTGGGGGTGTAATTGTCAAACAGGGATCCATCCTCGGAACAACACAGACCTTCACAAACACGACTGATGGCTGATCAGCGGGTGAAAAATAAGAGCAAAAATAAGAGTAAAAAAAATCAGGGTAAACACTTGCTGTTTGGTTGACTTCTGCCACTACAAATCTAGGCCAGATGCAGCCCTGGGTTTCCAGTCATTGAAGAAAGAGCCTCGTATAAAGAAAACCTATTTTGCAAAATACACAATTGAAAGAGCTTGGAAGGTCACCAAACCTAAACAGTTAAAAGCAATCACGTTTCAATTAAGATGAATTGAAACAAACAGGCTTTAGAGAGGATGGTAAACACAGCAATGTTTCACTGAGCATTAAGATGAACAAAGAGCATACATCTCCTGAAATGCCTTTTAAGAACCATCTCATCCCAGCCCCGCCACGAGATGCCGCGCCGCCCAAACCGCCCAACTTCTCCCTGCCAAGCGAAGCACAAAAATTAAATAATTTTTTATCCTTCCTGTTCGAGACTAAATAACGTCGAGAGAAGCATGCAAAGCAAAAGGGAGAGAAATGGCTGCACGGCATTAAGAGAGTTAATTATAGATGCAGATTAAAAGGCAAGACTGAGTGGTGGAAGAAAAGGGAAGAGTAACCTCCGGCACAGAGATAGTGACATGCAGCAGTTGTCAGTCACCTAGCAACAAGTTTCCTATCCCTGCTGTGCTCTTTAATTCAGCAAATCTGCTCAGGATGTTGGGCTGTTCTCCTGACAAAACGCATTATGTAGTAGACTAAAGGATACAAAAATCCACTGTACACAACACTCTGCTCCCTATTGACCACTGATCCTTTCTCTCAACCCACAAAAGAGCCTTGCATAATGCTCTGAAAAGAGAAAAGTCTCAACAGAGAAAACATTTGCTTGTAATTGAGATTGACTACATAACGAAAATGATGTTCTTTTTTAAATTCAGCTTGTTGAGGCCATGCTTTTTGTCTCCTGGCTCTCAAAACCCATCCCTGCTGGGAAAAGGGGCAAACATTGTACAAACTCAAACCTGTGGGTTTTTTCCCTTCTTTTCACTGGAAGCACACACGCGCACACATGCACGCACACGCATTTTGTGGCTAAATGGGCAAGACAGGCTCCTGAAGACTTAAACAAGTTTGAAAAAAAGAGGAGACAAATAAGAAAATCGTGGAGTGTTTCTGTGTTGAAGGGAAGCTGCCCTGCTTCTGAATGGAAGCGGAGGTGCTGAGGGCAGAATGTATTTTATAATTGTTTTGGCTAATGAAGGAGCTGCACTGTCTGAGAAAATGAGTTGTTTTATTCCCAAATCCATGCAGTAAGTTATAAGCAAACTCAAGTATCACAGAATCACAGAATGGTCTGGGTTTGAAGGGATCTTAAGGATCATTTCTTTCCAAGCCCTCTGCCAGGGGCAAGGATGTCACCCACCAGCTCAGGTTGCTCCAAGCCCGGTCCAGGCTGGCATGGATCTATCTCAAGGATGGGGAAGACACAAGTTCTCTGGGCAGCCTGTGCTAGTGCCTCACCACCCTCACAGTCAAGAATTCCTTCCTAATATCCAATCTAAACCTTCTCTGACTCCCAGAGTGCATCCCCAGACACACACATCCCTGCCTCTGCATTCACGTCAGGACTGTGCTCTGAGAAAATAATTATCTAAACACAAAGAATAAAAAAGGGAGTGAGTTTAAAAGACCTGAATTTTGACACAATGAACTCTACTGTGGCCCATGGCAGACGTTTGGGTGAGTGCTCCTCACAGGGTGGCTGCTCCACCAGGAGAGCTGAAGGAGCTGGGCCAGCAGTGCCTTCCTAAGACACATTGTTAGGTCTCATCTTGAGTCCAGAAGGAAGCAGAAGGCGAGAAGGTTATGGCAGAGAAACTAAAGCCTCATCGAGCTCACACAGAAGCCCACAGCAAACTCAGCAGAAGAAAACAAGCCCCTGAAGAGGGGTCTGAGTCCCTTTGGCACACTCAGCTCTTTGGGGTGGAAGTGGGTACAGCTTTTACAGCCAATCTGTAGAGCACCTTAACACAGCCAAGGATCAGCATCCTGGGAGTGCCACAAGTACAGAAAAGGACAATAACTCATGGCAAGCTTTTCTGCTGACATCAACCAGCTGAGTCTGCAACTGTGCCACTCCAGATGAACCAGTGGTAATGCCCAAAGTCATCTGGAATTCTTTCACCTTCCACTAGACCAGGGTGCTCCCCATCCAACCTGGCTATGAACACTTCCAGGGACGGAGCAGCCACAGCTTCTCTGGGCAACCTGTGCCTGTGTTTTACCATCCTTATGGTAAAAACTTCTTCCTTATATTCAATCTCACTTGACCCTCTTTTAGTTTAAAACTATCACCGCTAAAAATTTGTCCCCATCTTATGGTCCACAGTATTAAAAAAGAGAGGTGGCTGTGCACCAGGAAATGCAGCAGTACAATTTCTCCTCCAAAAAGCTACACAAAAGACTGGAAAACCACCTTGGTTCCCCAGCTGAGAGAAAATGGAAAGGTGATTGTATGATTTATAACATGAAGCTCACAGAACAGCATCTCTTGGAGACAGTAGCAGACCAGGGTAAGGCTGGCGGGTACAAAACTTCATCCCAGCAAAACAAGCCCACTTGGATTTTGCTCAAGCTCAGCTCTTTCCACCCTCTGCTCTCTAGAGAGAGGATGGATGAAGGGCAAAGGACCATCATTTATGCAGTGGGTGTTTCCAGGGATGTAAAACATTCCCCACTCGTACCTACAACCCCCAGATGTCCATTCCTGCCCAAAATACCTCTTCCCTTTTGGGGGCTGAGCACTCCCAGGCATTTGCTGGATGTGCCTGCTGCCTGTGAAAGGGAACAGATTTGGCCACAGCTCATCTGCTCTTCAACTTTTCTCTGCTGAAGTGACCACCCACTCCCCTGCTGTCTTCATCCATAGAGCCCAGCTTGCCATACCAGGCTGCTCTGAGCCACAGAAAGCTGGGGGAAAAATGGCCAGTGGGCATATCTCAGCTGATAACTTACACCCAGATTTTGGGGGGGTGGGGGGTGTGCTTGGCATGGCAGAGCCAGTGACAACTGGTGTGGGCTTTCCTTTGGGATCATCTCACAGAATAATGGTAACAGTGGGATGGAGCTCTGCTGGTAACAGCTGGATAATGCTGAGTTCATTCTCTGAAACATGTTTAAGAATTTCTCCTCCGTATTAATGCCTTTGCCAGTCTTTTGCATTATTTTGTGTATCAAATAAGTTGTGTTCTTTATTTCCTTTTTTTTGGTGAATAGTAAGAGTTATGGCTCTGAAGATATGAAGGATTAATGTAAGCTTTAACATAACACAGAATATAACACAGCCTGTTCAAAGTAAAGGATTGGGAAGGGTTGACATGAATGTGTTTTTCAGCCACAACCAAGAAAAAATAGACTTTTATTTTTCAAGTTCTTTCTCTCAAAAGGATTTGTTCCTTTGAAGGCAATCAAATTGTTTTCAATTTTTTCCTCTCCTTTTTCAGCAAAACAAAAAATTATTTTCAATCAGACAATATAAATTATAAAAGAATTGATTTCAACTGATAAATATGAACTTAAGGGAGAATTTCAGAAGCTGAGAATGATTGGAAGGTAATGTGCAGCAGTAGGAAAGGAGGTTATGTGAACTCTCTCAAGAGATGCTAAAAATAAAAACTTGAAATATTAGAAGGTTTAGAGGAATGAAATGAGGGGGCGGGGGGGGAACATAAAAATGTGAATAATTGAGGTGCAGGGGAAATCCATCTTGTTTTCTCCATAAACAGTATAGTGTTGGTTACTACAGAATTTAAGGCCCTCTGTCATTCAGAGAGGGCTTCCAACAGATTCCATAGAGGTGACAAAGAAAATTCCCTGGGAGGGAGTTGGATGAATCATAGAATATATAAGAGTCCAAACTACTGAAAAAAAGAAAAAAGGAGAAAGAAAAAAAACCCACCTAAGCAGTAAGTCCTAGTAATAAAAAATTTAAAGAACACACAGAGAAGTATTTCCATCCAGTTTCTGGCACTTTTAAAATATGGTCTGCAGGGGTATTTGTTAAAATCCACCTCCAATAACAACCAGTGGAAATCCTGCCCTGGCTTAGCCCTGGGCAGCCTGAGCACACAAACTGCAAAGGGGATCTTGTCTCCTAAAAGCAGAATTTCTGCTAAGCAGGATATTAATTTTCAGGTATAGTTTTTTTTCTCAGAAAAGCTAAAATTAAAGTGGACACTGGGGTCAACCCGGAATAGTTGGATCACGTCCTACCAAAAATAGGAATCGCGAGGGATTCTCCTGTTGATATTTTAAACTTTTGTTCATGCAAGTTTTAATCAATTAAAATGCATTATCTACCCTCTTAACTTTCTCAGAGAGGATTATCTGACATTTACTATTCACCAGTTTTGCTGAAAAGGTTAATAGTTCACGGGCTGAAGTTGGGGGTAAACAGAATTGATCATTCCTAATGCCCTGGCTGGAACGGAGGGGCTTTGTGTTGACAGGCTGGGAGATGTAATGAGCCTCTAGTACATTCTTAAGGCTTGTTTCATTTGCTCTGTGAATGGGGAAAGTAAAATTATAGTCTATAGGTGTTTTCCATGGTTCTTTCATAAGCAGGCCTCCTGACACCAATTAAAGAGATTATGTCATCAACTGAAAAGAAAGCTATAACCTTGTATGTTAATGCCGTGATTACTTAAGACAGGGTCACTGGACCCAATAGAACAGGGAATGACCTTGGTGAAATTAACTTCGGAGCTCAATTCCTAATTAACTGTTTTCAATGAAAGAATGTGTGATTTCAGGCTATTGGTTAAAATATTCACTTTTTTCTGTACAAGGACTTTGCCACCAGAAGTTAGTCTCCAGCAGCATTAAAAAAAACCACAAACCAGGAATAAGATTAGGAGATGGCAAACAGCATGTTCAGAGCTTTATGAAAGCAGATATTGTCCCCTGGATATTTTGCCTGAAAAACCTTATTCTTTGGAGGCTTCTTTGCCTGAAGTGCAAAAATTACAGTCCTTGGGAGGAAATGATACATTTGAACACACATCCAGGGCAGGAGAAATTGAAAAAAAAAAAGTATTGAAAACATAACACAGTTAAAAAGTAGCCATGGATAAAATAATATTGTATTTTTAAGTGTTTTAAAATTTGCCATTTTTAAAATGGAATTGCAGCATATATAAAATTTTGGCCAGGGAAGCTGTATTTTGTAGGATTGGAGAAATATGAAAAGAAGTCAGGGAAGGGTTTTTAAGAAGCTGTCTCTCAGGTAAGTGTAATAGTGATGTTCCAGAAGGATGGCAGATTGCCAGGGCACCCCTGGACTTTGAGGTCTATTGGAGATCCTCACTCACAGATGCCCTCTCAGTCCTACTGTGCAGTCCCCTTGAAACCTTTTTTTTGGCACTGAACCTACCTTGGACTTCTGACCAGCTATGCTAAAGTCACACTTGTACCTGCTTCACTTTCTCAGGAAGAAATACACACCTGAAAACATTTTCAACACTAATATCCAGCTGATCTGGTGGTAAAAAATATGAGTTTAACATGTCAACCTTTTTCTACTTTCTTAAATAATGTTTTTAGGTGTGGTCCAAGTCATATTCCCATTGGGATCTCAAGTCCTGAGGGTGTTGCTAATCCAGCACTGCAGGAAACAGCAAATTCCCTTTCAAAATGGTTGCAAAGTTAATAGCAGTTGCTTCAAGTGTAGCAAAAACTTCAAACCTGAGCTACCTCTCTGAGCAGGTTCCACTCCCATAAGGTTGAGTTTCACAGAATCATCGAATAATCTGGGTTGGAAGGGACCTTTACAGGTCCAACCCCCATCCTCAGCAGTGGCTTACATGGTTGAATGTTATGTCTGAGCAGGGCAGAGGTTTTTTCCTCTGAAGGCTGTGAGCAAGGCAAGCAGAGTGGATCTCCAGGGTGTCACAGTGTCCCCAACCCAGGACAAGCCGTGGGGCTCTGGATCTGCTTCTGCTACAGAACTGGAAAATGGAGCTCATTCCCCTCTGGCTGCTCTGATGGGATGAATATCGAAGGAGGTCAAGAAGGGGAAGCAGGAACCTCTCCCACCTGCCCACATCCTGTTCTGAAGAAGGGATTAGACAAAATGTCCCAGGGAAGCCTGGAGTACCCGATGCTCAGAGACAGCAGAGGCACCTCTGTGCCATGGGCAAGACCAAAAAGGGAGCCTGCAGCAAAGCCAAGGATGAGCCAGCTTCCTGAAACTCCATCTCTGCTCACAATCCACATCTGTGCCAACCACACAGCATCGCTGGTTGACCCCTGGGCCAGCTGCTCCTCTCCTCACGTGGAGTGAAAATCTGCCTGGGCTTGGACACAGACACTCACTGTTCATGGGAACACTGAAACATCAGAGTGCAAAAAAGCCTTTTCCCACGGTCCCCAGGTCATCCAGCAGTGTGCTCCAGTGGGGATCCAGCTCCAGGGGACAGCTACAGGGGCTGGCACTGGGAATTGCTGTGGTGTGATCACTGATACCTGCCTGGAGTTACAGCCTGCAGATGGGAAGGCATCAATTAAAACTTAAAGGTCTGTGAACCTGTGACCTTGTATTGCAGGCACAAAACACTCAATTCCCTTCAAACCCAACCAAATGTGGGCAGCTGCTTTCTCTAAGAACCAAGAAAACAAAACCTCATATGACTTCCTGGCTTTATTTTCATTCCAGGGCTAAAACATCTCTCTTGGGTAGGGTACGGATGTAACCAAACAAACCCCAGGACTGGATACCACCACCTCCCAGAGCACACTTTGGATAACCACCTTTCACACCCCAGCCCCAGGCAAATAAATGGCAAAGGAGCAGTTGGTAAATTTGCTGAAAGGTGCAATTAAAAGCAAATAGGGACATTCTGCCTGCTGAAGGCAGCATATTCTTTACTGCTTGTTTCTGGAGGAGGGAAAAGAAAAAGAAAGGAAAAGATTTTTCCCTTCCCTGTGGACCACCCACGGAACGTTTTTGTCCCCTAATTCTGACACCAGAAAAAAAAGAGGTACTTGTTGCTCACAGCTCCCATGCACACTCATCCCCATACAGTAAGGCTTTGGGAAGTTAATTGCATTAATGTGCTGCCTGAGTAAAAACAGGTGTTGCAAAACCTGCATTTTCTAAAGCTGAATTTCGCTAAGAATCTGCATTTTCAGAGGGCTAGAGCATGTGGTTTATACAGAGATGCTATTTAAGGGGCTGGGACTGCCCCTAAATTGAGAAGGTACATAACTTGTGCTATGAAATCCTGCAAATTGTTGATGACCAGAGCTAAGCCTGGACAATGCTGAACTGTCTGCAGGAATTCAGCATGGGAGTGATTTTCAGGGAGTGGCACTGGAGTCCCTGTGTGTGATTCCCCTTTTGGCCCACGCTTTAGCCCCTGCCTGGACACGACAAGGATGTTCAGCACTTTACAGGATGCTGCTCCTTAGATAAAGCCCCTGAGCCCACAGGACCAAAGCCAGCAGGCTCCATGCCACCATCTCCATTGCAGAGCCAGGCCAGAGTGGATGGGATGAGGCAGCTTTTAGGGAATAAATATTACAGTTGTAAAGAACATGACAGCAACAACACTATGGCTGGAAATCCTCCTGGCACCAAGGATTTTCTAGGAACAGGCAGCAGCTTACGGGCTACAATGGCTGAAGTGGGAGATCTGCTTACTCACATGAGTAAGGGCTACTAGCAGTAGGAAGGATTGCAAGATTAAGCTCTTAAGGCATGAAGTGATAATGGGTCTGACGGTGAAGTGGCTCTGCAGTTGCTTGCACAGCTGAGGAGATGGCCTGTGACATAACACGCTCAGCCATGCAAGCTTCATGTGTACATGTCCATGTCATAATACCAGCAACCTGCTGAGTGCACACCACCCTCCCACCAGAGACACGGGGGTTACCTCCTTGTAAAAAGCATGTTAAAAGCCTGAGAATATCCACTGCCTTGTGCCAACACTCATCTGTACATTGAATCCTATCAGGGGGATGCAGCTGGGGGGAAATGCCTTTCCCTCAGCCCTCCCCACCACTTCTCTGTGTTCTTCTGTGCACGAAAGGGTCAGAGCCACAGGAAAAGGTTTGGAAAGCTCTGTTAAATGCAGGGAGATGATTCCTTATTCATCTCATTCAAATACAAGTGGAACTTGGGCTTTCCTCATGGTTGAGAATATTCAGAAAGAATTTAAAATCTCTGTTGCCTCAAATGCAACATTCCAGCTCTGTTGCCTCAAATGCAACAGTGAGCACGAGTCCAGCTATGTGTCCTTAGAAGTACCATGGCCATGTTTCATGCAGTGCTTCAAATTAATAATTAATACCTAATTCTATTAGGTATTTATTAATCATCAGTATTATTATTAAATACCTAATTTTATTAGGTATTTATTAATCATCAGTATTATTATTAAATACCTAATTTTATTAGGTACTTAATAATCATTCTTATTATTATCCCTGCTCACATCCAGCTTGATCACACTCTCGTGGTGTGTAAATAAAGTGCTGTATTATTTAATTCAAGCTCACTACAGTTTTTAGCCCAACCAAATCTTTTGCTGATAATTGTCAGCTGCCAGCAAACACAGAGGAAAATGCTTTTCTTTTTTGCCACACTGGATACATTGAGCTGCCTGTCTGGAATGCAGCACTTCCATGGGGTGTTTCTCATCCTGGACACGCACGCTAGAAACCCACCAAAAAGCAAATAGTTTAAATGCTGGTATAAATCAAAACATTTAGTTCAAATGCTTTATAGGACAGAAAAGTGGGAGGCTCTAAATATCTCCTCCAGAAAGCAGATTTACCTTGTAATGATTGTGGAACAAAATTTTCCACGGAGAAATGAGAGATGAGCAGCAGAAATGACTGACATCCGTTTCCTTCCTTCTGTTGTGGGCTATTTTCAGACATGGATGACAATGTCTTACCTTGCTTCCTCTGAAGTCCACTGCAGTAAATACAGCATCACAGAACTGCAGAATTGTTTTGGTTGGTAAAGACCTCTGAGATCAATGAGCCCAGCATCAACCCAGCATTGCCACCACTAAACCGTGTGGTCTCCAAGTGCCACACCCGCACAGTTTTTTAAATCCCTCCAGCGATGGTGACTCCACCACTGCCCTGGGCAGCCTGTGCCAGGGCCGGACAAACCCTTTTATGAAAAAGTTATTCCTAATATCCAAAGTAAAATTACCCTGGCACAACTTGAGGCCGTTTCCTCTTGTCCTGTCCCTTGTTCCCTGGGAGCAGAGCCTGATCCCTCCCTGGCTTCACCCTCCTGTCAGGGAGTTGTGCAGAAGGTTCCCCCTGAGCCTCCTTTTCTGCAGGCTGAGCTCCCCCATATCCCTCAGCTGCTCCCGGTGCTTCAGACCGTTCCCCAGCTCCGTTCCCTTCTCTGGAAGGCCCCTGAGGGGCCCAAAACTGGACTCAGGATTGCAGGTGTGGCCTCACCTGTGCCCAGCACTGAGGGACGGTCGCCGCCCTGCCCCTGCTGCCGCTCTATTCCTGACACAGGCCAGGTGCCAGGGGCCTTCTTGCACCTGGGCGCACCTGAGCTCACGTTCAGCCGCTGCCGACCGGCACCCCCAGTTTGGCAGAGGGATTCTGTGTCTTCCTGAGCTGGGAGCCTGGTCCCAGAGAGCCGCAAAGCTGTCCTGCCCTGGGGCAGCGCACCCGTGCCTCGGCACCGGTGTGTGGGGAGGGCCCGGAGCTGAGCCGGGCTGCCCGAGCTGTGGCAGCCGGGGCGAACTTCTCCTGACCTCTCCGGTGCTGGAGCACAAAAGCTGAGCCTTTCAAACACCGCACGCTTTCGCTCAGCCTCCCAGATGCTTTCACGCTGCGGTTGTTCCAGGTGTTCCTGCTCCCATCCCCTGGGGAGCGGGGAGCCGGGCACGGACGCGGCATCTCCTGCCAGCGGTTCCGCGCTGCCCCGGCAAGGAAAGGCTGCTGCTCCCAGCCCCGCTGAGCTTTTTTCACCAGCTGAGTTTTTTTTTTTTTCCCTGACAAAAGGAGCTGGAGCCCTCTTGCGTTGAGTTCTGCAGCTTGCAACGATCCCTTTGGAAATCCCTTCAGCCGAAGCCACCCCAGCTTAACCGGGATGCTGCGGGCGAGCTGCTATTAATAGGAGCCCATCTGCGCTGCTCGTCTTTGCTTTTTGTAGCAGCATTGCACGTAATAATAGGAGGAAATGGATTTCAGCTTCAAAAGCCATATATTTAATTATAATAATACAAATAATAATCTTGTGATTTAAACCCATCCTGCTCTGACCTCAGCTTCTGAAAAATGTGGTTCTTTTCATAGACTCAGAAAATTAGAGAATAGTTTGGGTTAGAAGAAGCATTAAAGATCATCTCGTTCCAACCCTCTGCCATGGGCAGGGACACCTTCCACTATCCCAGGTTGCTCCAAGCCCTGTCCAAGCTGGCCTGGAACACTGCCAGGGATGGGGCATCCACAGCTTCTCTGGGAAACCTGTGCCAGGAACTCAGCAACCTCACAGTCAAGAATTTCTTCCTAAAATATAATCTACCTCTGCCCTCTATCAGTTTGAAGCCATTCACCCCTTGTCCTGTCACTCCATCCCTTGTCCAAAGTCCCTCTCCAGCTCTCTTGGAGCCCCTCTAGGGACTGGAAGAGACTTTAAGATCTCCCCAGAGCCTTCTCTTCTCCAGGCTGAACATCCCCAGCCCTCTCAGCCTGTCTGCAGAGCAGTGGGGCTCCAGCCCCCTGTGAATCTTCATGGCCTCCTCTGGGTTTGCTCCAACAGGTCCACTTTTTCAATCCCTGGTGTTTAATTAACAGGATCCAGTATGTGCCAACTGGATAGGAAGCACATGTTAGACAGGTGACTGTAGGGTTTGCAATTCCACTCGAATTTCAAAGCTGCCCAGGATAAATCAATCTGCTCACACCTGCCCCAGAGCTGTGCAAAAGGACTGATTTCCACTGATCTCCACTCAGAGTGATAAACCTGACCTGCCAGTTTGTGTCTATGGTAGAATAGCACTCATACTTTGGAAGAGGCAGCATCTTAACGGCTGAGAATTTCTGAGATTATTGGCAACTGATGCAGATGTGGTGTTACTTTTCATTATTTTTATGCATAAATAATGCTTTTCTGCCTCATTTAGTAATCAGCTTGACAGTGAAAGCTGATCTTGAAACCACTTCAAATACAAGCAACACCATTTTATCTTAAGCTATTGCTTAAGCAACCACAATCATGTCATTTTTTCAGAGCTGGGGAAAACCTGGGTTGATTTTTGCTTTAGGTTTTTTATGTTTGGAGATAATTATATTTGTTGTATTACCCTTCTGATAAAAGGTTCTCCACAGCAGCTAGAGCTTTCTGAGCTGATAAGACAACACAGGGATGTGATGACAACACAGCTTTTTACAACCCCCCTCCCAAAATTCAGGCCTTTTAAGATGCTTCCCATTGTTCACTCGTGAAAAAAAAATCATAATAATGCCCTCAAACATTAATCACTAAAACAAAATCTGTCCGTATTTGGTTGGCAAAACAGATAAATTCAGTACAGGTGAAGGTCACATTTGATCTCTCTCCATTTTGCCTCCTGATTCTCACCCCATGTCAAAACTCTTGATTATAATCTGCCACAAAAGCGTCTTTGGCAAGTGACGCATTTCCTCTGCTTGTGGTTAAACACAACACCTACAGGCAAAATGATCTTTCATGGTTCAGGGCTGCCGCGGCAGCAGCTGGAAGAGGTGACTGGTAGGTATTTCAGCCCTTATGGTCTGGGTTTCAGAGCCGTCAGGGCCTGAACGCAGTGAGCAGCGGCTGAGCCCCACCCCGGCGCAGCTGAAATGGAAATAATTGATGCCGATGGTACCTTTCACTGAGAGAGTCCTTAGCACCTCGTGCCAACAGCAGCTGAGTGCCTGAGCCAAAGCAAGGAGGCAAGGCTCTGACAGAAGATATTATGGTAATGAACTCCAGTGGGACTTGCTGATTTGAATAAAGTAGCATGTTAAACACTCCACAGTCTCTTTGCTGTGTGCCATGACCCTATTTACAACTCCATATTTAAGATATTTGCACTCAATACCATCTGAGACAAGGCAACACGCCCACATTACAGTATTTTTCCATTTATTTTATTCTTAAAAATTTAAAAGGGGTACATAGAAACTTTGTCCCTTGGTGGAAAGCTGACAGCTCAGAACAAGCTTTGCAGCAGCATTCCCATCGTTTCCCTCTTGGATGCATCTTTTGCAGTGAAATGCTTGTCCCAAGCCCAAGGTCAGCACAAAATCACCTGTCACTTGCAGACAACACCACTGATCTCAGGAAAGAGCTCACACTCGGCTTTGTGGTTGTTAGAGCAATGAACATGCTTTATTACCCATTCATAATGGAAAAAAAGACAGCAAATACTAATAACTGTACATACTAATAGCTGCAGAGCACCATAACCTGTGTTATACACAGTGCCTGGAGAGCACTCGTGCTCCAGCTGAGTCAGAACAACAGCCTGAGATGGAAGTGATGATAATGTCCAATTAAATGATTACATTCTGCTGCTCCCCTGACCTCTGCGGCGCTTTGTTCTTCAAACACCCTTTGCAATCCAGCCTCTCCTTTCACACCCAGACACCTCCCTCCACCACCTTCACCTTCTTAACTCATGCTTGGCTTCATCACCCGTGGGCCAGGTGCTGTAGATGTCTGTCCTGTGGGAAGCTGATGGAGCTACTCCTGCTCAGCCCTTGCAGGGCTGGTCTTGGACCAGAGAGGAGAATTAGGACCTGATCCTCTTCCCATCCCCTCCATCCACTGAGACTGCAGCTTGCATGTAGAGAAAGTCAGGGCTTCTTTAAGCTGCAAATGTAATTTGTAGTTTTAATTTAACCTTGTGTTTAACTTGAAATGGGAAATCTTTGTTTTCTTCGAAGTTCCTTGATGGAATTTTCCTTAAAATTGAGGAAACTTAAACTGAAAATTTCTCATAGAAATCAAAATGTTTAATATTATTAATGGAAAAATGGCTTTTATGAACAGCTTAGTTGCATCAACATGATTCACAGCTTTCTGAAATATTTGAACCAGGGATTATTTGTTTATTTATTATATATTCATCTTGGCCAAGACATTTTGAAGCTAAATCTTTCTCCCTCTTTTACTGGGGGACCCTGCTGAGCTCTGGTGCTCAGAGCTGTGTGTCACATAATGATAAGAGGGTTTGGGTTGGAAAGGACCTTAAAGATCATCTCGTTCCATGGGCAGGGACACCTTCCACCAGGCTGCCCACAGAAGCTGTGGCTGCCCCATTCCTGGCAGTGTTCAAGGCCAGGCTGGATGGGACTTGGAGCAAGCTGGGACAGAGGAAGATGTCCCTGCCCTTGGCACAGGGTTTGGAACAAGATGGTCTTTAAAGTCCCTTCTGACCCAAACCCCTTGAGTCTGTGATTCTAATTTAGTGGCTGAGGGTTGTCTCCAGTGACTGCAAATGAGTTACCCTGGTCTAGAGGAGATCAGTGCTGATGAACAGGTTGCTGAGACCTGCTGACTGTGGCAAGCCAAGAGGAGTTCTGTGTGCAGTATTTTTGCCCCTCCTGAGAGGTGCAGATGATTGAGCCAACACCATCCATCACAGGATGCCACGGGATGGGAAGCTGCAAAGGACAACCACCCCCAGAACCCGTGGTGTGGCAGTGCCCAGCTGCTCACAGCCTCCTGCTGCTCCAGGAGCCTGCTGCAATGGGAATGGTGGCACAGGAATGGCTCCTGCTGCTGCTGCAGGATGCTGCTGCAATGGGAATGGTGGCACAGGAATGGCTCCTGCTGCTGCTCCAGGAGCCTGCTGCAATGGGAATGGTGGCACAGGAATGGCTCCTGCTGCTGCTGCAGGAGCCTGCTGCAATGGGAATGGAGGCACAGGAATGGCTCCTGCTGCTGCTGCAGGTGGCACAGGAAGGCAGGCAGGGTCTGGTGTGGGGGTGGGGGCTGCTGTGGCACCGTGCTGCAATGTCACAGGCTGCTGCTGCTCGTGGGGCCCTGGAGAATTCATGAGAATTGACAGTGAGGTCAGGGAGATAATCTGAAGGAGCTAAAGCAGCTGGAAACCTGGAGAGAAAAATGACAAGTTCTCTTGCACTTTTTGAGGCTGAACCTTGTTTACTTCTGGGGACAGATCATCTAAGGACTGATACACACCAGTGGCTAAGGTAGAAATTCTGGGGAAGTATGAGAGCATCCCTTTAGAAACCTGTGGGTAACGAGTAGCAGGGGAAAAAGAGGTCAGGATAATTTTGGATTTGAGATCAACTCTACTGGAAATTTTCTTTTGATTTAAGAAAATTTGCAGAAGGTATCTCATCATTAAAAAGCCCCAACAATACACCCAAATGCACTCAAGCATGACTAGATCTGAAGTGTAATTCTCTCAGTGACATGACCATCACCCTGGGTTTTTTAGCATACATGGGGCAGGAAGGGGACAGCAGTCAGGCAGCAGCTCCCCAGACAAGGCAAATTTTTCATCTCGCATAAACCTGAGGTAATTCCTTTCTTGCCACTGAATTCCTGGTTCATAGTCCTCTGTGAGCAGGTGTTTTAGGGCACAGGTTAGTTCAACACAGAGACGACTTGCTGAGTGTCCCATGTTTAAGTGCATCATGTTTTAGGTTCTGTAAATGCAGGAATACAAACTGGCTGACAAAGTTCTGTGAATTGGACCATGAGTCATGATTAATTTATCAAGCTGTTCTAAATGCATCAACTAAAATAACAGAAATATAAACAGCAGTTATGTAATTCCTCCATGCCTCTGCTTGGGCCTTGCTTGTGATGGTGGAAATATAAACTGAACTAGAGCGTATAAAAAGATTTCCAAGAAAAAGCCTTTGTTTAATGTTTCCTATGCATCAGATATTCCACTTGCCTCCCAGATGCATATATTCCAAATCATGCTTTTGCTGTCCACAGAAAATTCCTCCATCTATTTATACTTTCAAATCTCTGATCTTATACATTAATAAATAGTAATGAAGTCCTGAAGTAAATACCAATGTGATGGTTTCACTGGAGATCTTGCTGACATTTATAAATATCTGCAGCTTTCATGGTTCAGGACACTGGCAGAGCTCACAGATTCTGTTAAACTTTATCATATAATTGTACATATGGTCCCTCTTTTGAAAGTATAATGCACGGGGTTGATGGAATATTTCTGTTAGGCAGCACTGCATGTGTTTGCCTGCTTTATGAAAAGCTGTGTTTCTGTGCAGGTGTATTTTAGCTAAACCCACCATTTTTCATCTCAGCTGACACCAAACAGCACACACAGTCTGGACTTCCCCAAGCTATGGAAATATTGCTATCTTGTGCTTACTCACTGCTCTGAGTGAATCATCCATATCTGTGTCTGTGCATTTACACTCCAGGAGATAATCCAACGAGACTAAAAGCCACTGCACTCCTTGTGTGTGCCTTTGTCTGTCAAATGGATTACAGGATTCGGGTCCCCACGGTGGAAAGTTTAGCTCAGTGACCCAAGAAACACTTTCCAATTGAATGCTGTCTTTGCCCCACTCCAAAAGGTAAGACAGAGGAATTTCTCAGGACAGCCCGGAACTGAACTTTGCATGGAACAGTTCTGGGCCAAAGATTTTGTTGCTGGGATGAGGCCAGGTTGAAGATCTGTAAAGCATCAGTAGCAATGGGTTTGAGTCCAGCTTCTCCAGGAGGTGTTTAAGTGACCAAGAGCAAAGGACTTGAGATGGAAATTCATTTCAGCCTCAGGTTCAGGGGTGGCACAGGGATTTCTGAACCAGTTTCTTGCTGGAAACATTCAGTACTGCCTAACTGTGCAATAGACAGAGCCCTACATACTCAATTCCTCCAAATTTTACCATTTGATGGGGAAATGGGAGGGAATTCTCCTCCCCAGAGAACTCAGTCAAAGTAGAACTTTGCTCTTCATACAACAGGGAAGATCCTCACTGGCTTTAGTTTCCCAAAGGTCCTGTCATCTGAGCAGGAATCAAACAGCTGCCATCCCTGACCTCTGCTAGAACTGGCAGGAAATGGATAAACTGCAGGTAAAATGATGGCTAAAATTCCCTTTTTACATGGTTAAATTTCCACACTGCAAGGGAGTTCCATGCTCAGTCATCCCCCATCTGACTTTGGATGGAGGCCCTGGGAGAGCCCAAATGAGGGGAACAGTTCAGACAAAACTCCCTCAGTTTGTGTGCAGATGGCACAGAGATGCAGCTGCTCCCAGTAACTCTGCACTGGGATAGTGAAAAGAACATCCATCACCTGCTGGATGGATTCTGCCAGCACTTCTGAAGCCCCAGCACTGCCTGCATTTGCAGTCAGTTAATAGTACTATGTCCTGTCTCTTTGGGAAACTTCTTACACACAAACTTCTGAGAACAGTCACTTTAACCCCCTGTCTGGTCACTGGAGACAAAAGAGAGTGATTGCCACTGCTGCTGCTGAGGATGAGACTGGGAGAGGGCAGCTAAGAAAAATGGAGTGGGCTGCTGTTGAGGTAGACACTGGATCCTGGGACAGGTGGGATTTCTCCTTGCAGGCTGCAGGATTGCAGCTCTGAGCACTCTACACAAGCCCAGATTTTCCAGATGATGCACAAAGCACCTTTAGACTCTCTTCTCTCAGGGTTTCCAGAGATGTATTTATACAGACCTAAAATAAATGTAACACAGAGGAAGGGAGAAGGGCTTGCTGCATGTGCCACAATACAGATCAAATCAAGCGAAAAAGCCAGTGTTGGTGGCACATGAAAAATTAGCTCCCTGGAGCAAAGTAGGCAATGACTTATTTATGTTGGCTGGAAAAACTGCTAGTTCTACAGACTTTTTTTCCTCTTACCTGCAGCTTTCCCCAGGTAAGAGTAACCAGCCTGGTAATTTTGCATATTGTATCTTTTTGCTGGTAATGTTTGTAGGTGCTGCATGCGTGAGTTAAACAGTGATTCACTGCCAAGTGATTCAAGGTATGTAACCCATCCCCACCTATCCTTCAGCTAAAGGGAGGAAAAGCAGTGATGAAACAAGTGTGTGCCTAAAGAAAGGTTGTAAAGTTGTGTTCTGATCAATATCTTGTAGCATCACAGAATCAGAGTATCCTGAATGGGAAGGGACCCGCGAGGATCATCAAAGTCCAGCTCCTGGCCTTGCCCCTGCTGTACCTCCTCTGTGGCTGAAGACTTTGTCCAACTTGCAGACATGTGTGTGACCCCAACAAATGCTTCATGTCACCACTTGAGACCCAGGGGCTGTGCAGGGCAGGCACAACCCTTGCTGTGAAGACCACCTTGCTGGTTTAAAACCTGCAGAACACAATTGTAGGGTAACCCAGGGTGGGAGGGAAAGGTGGGGGCAGCTGGATCTGCCACCTCTGTATCCTACTAAGGGAAAGGAAACAAGGGACAGGAGGAGAAGAAGAGGCCTCAACTTACACCAGGGGGGGTTTAAAATAGGTGTTAGGAACAATTCCATGCTGAAAAGGAAGTCAGGCAATGGAACAGGCTTTCCAGGACAGTGGTGGAGTCACCACCCCTGGAAGGCCTCAAGAAGCATGTGGAGGTGGCACGTGGGGACATGGTTTTGTGGTGCATGGGGTTGTGCTGTGTTAACAGCTGGATGGTTGGACTCAATAATTTTAAAGGTCTTTTCCAACCTTAATTACTCAATGATTCTATGAATGTTGCTAAAAATGACCACTGAAAAAATGAATTTTAAACATCCTTAGGTGAAAATCACCAAATTAGGGCCCTGGTTGCCTTACTGGATGGATCATGTGATTTCTCAAGCTGCTCTCTCGCTGCCATAGATAATTACTCCCAGCTCAGATAAGCCCAAAGGTACCAAAATAACATCCTTCTCACAATGTTGCCTTTTTTTTTTTTAATTTCAATTCTCTGAAGATGAGGTCTTTTAAAGGTCACATCTTGACAGAATTCCCCTTCTTACCCCCCTGTTGTGCTAAAATAGATCAGTATTATTGACCTTGACAACAATGCCTGAAAGGTTTAGTGACAATCTATTCTGTATCAATGAGCACATAAAACTGCTGTTTATGGGCTGGGGCATTCTCCGTGCAGGGAGATCGGCTGCTCCTGACAAGGCACGGAGTGAAAAAGATTTAATGTATCCATCTGAATGTGAATTGGATCGTGTCCTCCTGACATGAGATCCCCAGCCCCAGGGGGAGCCCAGCTCGGCGCTGTGGTGCCGCATTAGTCGCTCGTAATGGCCACGCAGAGAAACAGAGCATGACAAGAGCTAAATAACACTGGGAGCAGGGAAATGGCCAGGATTCCCCCAGCCCCTCTGCTCTCCCAGACTTTTTAAAACATGGAAAGCAATGAAATGCTTTTAAAGGGGGCTAATTTTGCCTCTTTTTTTTTTTTTTTTTTTTTTGGAATAAGCTTTGTGGAGGCGGAGGCGTCACGATGAATAAAAGCGTCCGCGGGTGGCTCGTGTTTAGCTGCTCTCCCACGTTTCACTCCAGTCCTCAGCCTGTGCATGCTCTTACATCTGCTCTGGGGCAAGGGGTTCCTCTTAATTGCATTCTTCTTTTCCTCTTTTCTTCCCTGATGCCTGCTCCAAAACGATCAGTGAAAATAAGAGCTGAAGCTCTGGTCCCAGTGAGGGCAAATTGAATGTGCCTGTGGTGTCAGTGGGGGCAGGATTTCACTTGTTCAGTCAGAAACAGGTTTTGCCAGAATCCTGACTCTTTCCCCTCAAATTATGGTGATTATTGGGGGAGAGGGGAAGGGGGAAGGGAGAAGAAAGAACTATAATGGATAAAGAGATGAATTAAAAAAAAAAATCACATACAGTAGTAAAATGTACACTGACTGTTGTTATGATAAAATTTGGAAAGCAAGGTACATGAAGAAGAGAAGACAAAATAAAAATTAAGGGTTTTGTTTCAGAGTTTACCTTTCTCTGGTTTAAGGGGTTATAAATGATCCCTCTTAAAAGGCTGAGTAACCTCCCATCATTAGTCTTATCTCCACAATGCCTGTTCTATCATGTTCATTTCAGGGTCAAAAAATTCACCTTGAAAAGCAGCAGCACACAGCAGATTTCCCTGAGATCCAGGCAGGGAGACTTGTTTACCAGCCCTTCCACCATTCCAGCCAACAGAGGCTTTGTGTATTTGGCCTCGGGATGTCTTTCCCTGGATCATTGTGTCTGGAAGTAGCATGGAAGTGAACTAATGACTCTTCATGGTCTCTTCTGGAAATGCAGGGCTGTTATCCAAGCATCAATAGTTTCTGTTTCAGTACATACATTACTGAATTGGTGTGATTGAAAACAACATTTGGGAAGAAGGGTAACTCACCAGAGCACAAATCCCAGGACACTGGAGAACAGTGAGTACAGAGACATCATTGTCCAGGGAGGCCACGGAGGTGATCCAAGGGCTGGAGCTCCTCTGCTGTGGAGACAGGCTGAGAGAGCTGGGCCTGTTCAGCCTGGAGAACAAAAGGTTCCAGGGAGACCTTAAAGCCCCTCCAGTGCCTAAAGGGGCTCCAGGAGAGCAGGAGAGGGATTGTTCATAAAGGCATGGAGGGGTAAGATAAGGGGGAATGGCTTAAACTGCCAGATGGCAGGGTTAGATGGGATGTTAGGAAAAAATTCTTCCCTTTGAGGGTGATAAGGCCCTGGCACAGGTTGCCCAGAGAAGCTGTAGAAGATTCCATTATCTCATTCCAATTCCTGTCATGGGACACCTTCCCACACACACACCTTCCAGTGACACGGGGACACCTTCCAGTATACCAGGTCCCATCCAACCTGGCCTTGGACACTCCCAGGGATGGGACAGCCACAGCTCCTCTGGGCAACCTGTGCCAGGGACTCTTTAAGGGCCCTTCCAACCCAAACCATTCCCTGATTCCAAGATTCTTGCCACCCATGTGAGGTGGAGAGCTGGAACTGGGATGAACATTTATCTGCACACACATTCCCACACCCCAGTGTTTATGCAGAGACCTCTAGAAAGCCCACCCTCCTTTCCTTCTCAAAAGGAAGAGCACCCCATTACTCTTCCAGTAAAAGATGTTTCTCTATTTCATATTTCACCCACACACACAAGCTTGTTTGACTCCTGCAGTGGCAGAAAGCACAAAGAATTCCCAAAAGAGAGATTTGGCCACGCTAAGCTGGGTTGCATTGCACATCTCTGGTAAGCAGAGAATCACTACCATCACTTAGTGCATTAGTTTAGTACCACAGAGTTGCTGCAGGTCCAAGAAATCCAGCTTGGGTGGCTGGTAAAGCAAATTCCTGCTTCAGTCATTCAAGAGACAGTTTGCAGATCAAAGGGGTCTTGGAAAAAACTAGGGCACAAGTTATTTAAAATACAGTCTCGGTTGGAATAAGCCACTGTGGGGTTCCTTTCCTGAGGCAGCCCCCACCTCCAGTAATTGCTCTGGGAATGCAAACATAAAGGGGGAGGTAGCAGAGGATGAACGAAACCCCCAAAAGTCAAGGAAAGACCGAGGAGGGAAAGAGAACAGATTAATTATTCCATCACCAGCAGACTCCTGAGCAGTGCATTTGTTCTTGCCGCAGGAGAAGTCCTTCCTCTGCCATCCAAAACAATCACCTGGCCTCTCGCTCGCCTTCAGCCCTTTCCCCCCATTTCAAGCCCGTAATTACTGACACCAGGTGCATCGCTCCAGCCCATCCCTGGTGCCGTTCCCATTCACAAGTGAAGGATTGCAATTTGTCAGCCTCCCCCGAAGCGCTTTGTCCCAGCCTCCTGGCCCGGGGGTAGCGTTACATTGGGCGAGCGGCACAGCACAAAGGGGAGGGAAATGGAATTTCCCGGGGGAACAAAAGGCATTTGTGCTCCCCGCCTCCAGCCCAGGTGACCCGCAGAGCTGCCCCAGGCTCTCTGGGGAGTGTAAAACCCCGAGCATGGCAGCAGGGCTGGCGGGCAGCTGCACCTGCAGCAGCCACAGCTGCCTGCGGCCGCCCCGACCGCAGCAGCCTCCCGTGCCAGCGCTGTAGGCAAACACTGCCAGCCCTGCTGGAAGTTTTAATGACTGAAATATTCCAGCTGATAGGATACTCGGTGCTGATGGAGGGCGCTTCGCGCAGGCAGCGTTCACCCCCTCCTTCCCCAGCCCCGGACAGAAGTGTCTCCCATCACCGGACACCTCACTCCGTGCGATGCGGTCCTTCGGGCACGGAGTGGCCCCAGGCTCTGCTGATGGCTGCATTGGGGATCAGGCGCAGGAACAGCAATGCTGTGAAAACACAGGGCTCGTGGCAGGCGTGATGCTGCCGCTTTGTTCCGCTGAAGCTCCCGGAATTTGCCTGTTGCACCCGCACGGGGCAGGACCCATCCCTTTGTCTGTAGCGTGAGCTCTCTTCAGCCAGGGCAGATCCATGGCCGGTGCCTCTGGGCTCTGCTGTAAAACAAGTTAAGAGCGACAGTGATAATGACAGAAGAGTGAGAACTGAGATGATTTAGGTTTGCAGATGCATCCTTTGATTTGGTTTGGTGCAGCAAGTCCAGGCATGGATGAATTGGGGATGAAGGGATATAGTGCTCCCCTCTTAGCCCTGGCTTTGTAGCACACATGGAATCATAAATGGTTCATGTTAAAAAGAACCTCAAAGATCATCTCCAACCCCCTGCCATGGGTGGGGATGTCTTCCACTAGACCAGGGGCCCAGGGCTCCATCCAACGTGGCCATTCCACTGCATGTGAGGTTTCTTGCAAGATTCTTAAAATGTTTTTGCACTTACCTGAATCAAAGCTGTGCCCTGTATTTCCCTCCCAGAAAAATCCCAACAAAAATCCCAATGGCTTTAACCTGAAAGAGAGAAGGCTTAGATGGGATGTCAGGAAGAACTTCTTGGCTCTGTGGCTGCTGAGGCCACTGAGGCCCTGGCCCACGTTGCCCAGAGAAGCTGTGGCTGCCCCATCTCTGGAAGTGTTCAAGGCCAGATTGGATGGGGTTTGGAGCAACCTGGGATCGTGGAAGGTGTCCCTGCCCATGGCAGGAGAGATGGAACAAGGCAGTCTTTAGGGCCCTTTCCAATCTAAGTCATTTGATAATTGCATGGTTCTGTGATCCAGGGGAGGGCAGCAGTGCTGAAGTCACCTTCTCTGAACATCCCTAAAGCAGCAGCTCATGGCAGATGAGGAGAGCAGCATGGCCAGCAGCTCTGCTGGGCTCAGCACACCCTCCTCCTAAAGCCCCTGCTGCTGCCTGAGTTAGCCCAGCTGGAGCTCTGCTCTCCCTGACAGGAGCGTGCTCACTGCTTGCTCTGGAAAACTCAGCTCAGGCACCTCTCTGCTCTTCCTGCAGATGCTTCTGACTCATGCTGATCTCCCAAAGATTAGGGAATCCAGCTTTTGAAGTGCTCTGAAACATGTGCTATAAAAGAAAATAAATTAATTGAAGCAACATTGGCCGGAGCCCTATCAAGGCAGCAATCACACAGAGGCAGGAGGAATGTCCTTTTTTCCAAGGCTCCCTCTGACCCATGGGCTGGAGGAGGAAGTAGGCAGATATTTGTAACGGAGACATTACATCACCATTTTTTTACATTCTCCATCTGCATGAACTGTAAGGCAAAGTGGAGCCAAGTGTAATTATTCCTGAAGAAATTAAGGCATGAGCACATGCACAGCATCAAGGTGGAGATTCCAATATTGGAATCTTCCAAGTTTGACTTCCCTCTGGGCCAAATGAAGATCTGTCCCTCCTCCCTACCACCTTCACCTCCTCCCTATAAACCTGCAGCTACCTGTGAAGCTCCCAGGACACCTGGCCATGGCCAGGACCATCTGTGCACTCACTAAGACTGGTGTGACTTAAAACCAGGAGCACTGGGAAAGAAATCTCTTCAGGGACATTCCTTTTCTTGGGAATTTGAAACAACAGTCTCAGCCTTGCCATTTGATGCAGTAGATATTTCTTCCACGGGCAGGTTATTCTAAATTGGAAAGGAACACCATGAAAAAGTTATAAACCCCACCTATCTCCAAAGAGGACTTGATCCCAAGCACTGTAGGAAATGGGCTCACCAGTGGGACGAGGATCCTATTCCATATGAAGCCCTCACCAGTTTTGCCTGTTTCTCCATGGTTTGCCCAGGTCACCCCACAATTACCCTTAGAGGTTTTCCTCAGCTGCTGAAAAGAGGAGCACAGAAATGGGTGAGAGGCTGCACTGCAGCATTCTTGGAGTTTGGGCCCCCACGTGGATCCCAGACATGACAACAGCCTCTTTGCTTGTCCCACCCCACTGCCTTGATCCACTTGGCTCTCCCAGAAGAGGATTTTTGCAGCTCAGGAGCAGAATTGGAGACATCATTCCAATTGGAAAGGCTTTGACATCTCTGCATGAAGGAACTTGCTCAGTAAGGAGCATTGCAGACCACAGGTGTGGGTTTACCATATTGCAACACCCTGGTTTTTGGAGCACACTGAAAATGCAAGGGTTTTTTTTTTTTTTATCAGAGACTACAGATTTCACCAGCTTTAGATTGTCTATTAGTTTTCTATTTACTACATTTGATTTTCTGTTAACTTTGTATTAATTCTATTTGTTTTTCTGTAGTCTTTCTATTAGTTTTCCTATTTTGATTTTCTGTTTCATTTCCTCTGTTATTTTTTCATCATTCTGCCTTATAATCAGCTGAGATGAACAGACAGTTCTGGCTTCTTCCCATTCATTACATGGGACTGTTTTGGTTTTCATTAACTTGTTTTTGTTCTGGAAACCATACCCTGTCTGCAAAGAGAAAGAGAAGGCAAATACAGCATTTTGACCCTCAGATTTCCATCCAGTTTCCTACTGCTGAGATGCCTGGACCTTGTCTTCCCACCGGCTGCTTTTTCTACTGCTCAGCCCTGCAGCAGCCAGACTTTGTGGCAACATCCCAGATCCAGCATTCCCCACTAACCAGGAGAATGAGGCCATCCTATTCTAGGACGTCTCCCTGAGAATAGGCAGACAATTATTTGAAGCACAGGAGGGAAAGGGGTGAGAAAACTTCAGTAGTGAGAGCCTGTTCCACAAGCATTTACAAGTCTCATTTATGAACAGGAGATTACTGCAGGAGAGTTCAGCGTTCACAGCTGGCTGGAAAAATCCCTCAAATGTAGTTTCCTTTGACTCTCCCTTCTGCAACAGTTGGGACTCAGTCTGAAATTCAAATTAACTTTCATACCCGGCCTACAATTCCATTTTGTGCCCCAAAGCAAGATTTCCTGCATAATTGTGTGTATTTAGGTCACTTCCCCATCGTTCTCTTCTGCAAAGAAAATTGCTGATTTGCCAGTGGAGAAAATTCCTAATACAGTTTTCAAAAGCACTTTTGCAATTAGAGATTGTGCTCCTAAATGAGACTGGAACATAGGCACAGATTTGCTTGGGAAATGTCTTGAGACTTTTTATGTCTGTTTTTGACAGCAGTGACTCCATTTAAACACAGACTGTATTTGACATTTATACAGGGCTGAGCTTGTTTGCCAAACTTTATTAAAAGAAGTATTTATCCTCCTTTCATACTTTAATCAAATATTAGCCATAAGTATGCAATATGTGCAAATATTAATCTAACTAATTAACATTTAATCTAGAGAAATAACATCATCCTTTGCTGTTCTAAGGTTCTTTTCACTGCAAATTTTCCCTTACACTTAACATGAAGTTCTTTTGTTTCCAAATTTCTGCTGTGAGAAGTACTGGGTTGGTATCTCCTATTTATGTCTGACTGTACAGCACCAGCCACATGTAGGGGCAGATCCATATAAACATTTTAACTCACCCAGGTATCAAATTAAAATATTCTGAGCTGACTGCAGTGAAGAAGAAAACTCTCCTGAAGACTCAGTTAATTGGCTGAGACCAAAGATCTAGGCAAGGCGAAGCTATATCTCTGTATCTTGCAATGAACTAAGGAGCATGACTCAAAATTTATATTTTTTTTTCTACATCTTAGAAACCCATGGCTTGCAGCTTCATAAATATTTTTGTGTGAATGGGCTCCAGAACAGGTCCAAACATCAAGCAAAAGGCCCCACCAGAGCTGCACTTCAGGGCAATGACACCAAAGGTTGGGTGGTGGAAAGCCAAAAGCTGATGCTGCATCTACATTTCTAGGCATTAATTAAAAAATCAAATCAAATCACTGCCACCCCACCCCCTCCAGACGCGTGCTAGGGACAACAAAGCATGGCATATCCACCTCAGGATGCTGGGAGAGAGGGGAAAAAGAATCAGGTCAAAGCACACAATATACAAATCCTTGGGATGCCGTAGGGCACAGTAGGCAACGACCTCAGACTGTTTTGAAAATCGATTACAGAAGGCCTTCAGCTGAATGGAGTCAATGACCCTCTCCCTGCACGGCAACAGAAAACAGCCACATCTTCTCTGAGCTCACAGGGATGAGGGTTCCCAGCCCAAGATCCCCATGGTGGCAAGGAAAAGGGGACAAGGATGGGAACAGCCCCTCGCAGCTACCCCTCCTCAGAGCGGGGAGGAAAACATGGGCTTTCTTTTCGTAAAGATTTGGTTTCCATGAGATGAAAACAGACGAACCCCAGTTTTCCTCCTCCCCTTTGGAAAAACATCACCAGCTGTGCTGGGGGTCAGGATGTAATAGACAAAGAACGTGTGTAATTCAGGAACTACAACTGCCTAATGAAATATATGTCAAAAGAGACAGCTGGCCTGGAGGCTTGGGCTGCCCTGTGCCTTTGTCTTAAGGTTTTCTCTGGCTAGAAGTGCAGGAGAATTGGGACTGGTGAAATGGGGTGAGTTTTAGCTGGTATGTCCAGTTGCCAGTGTCTCCTTTTTTGCACTTACAGGGTTTGTAACTCCTGCCCAGTTACAGCTGCTCTGCTCACACAGCGAAAGCTGTGACTAACACTCAGAGTGATGAGATTTGGTGCCAGGGAGCAGAACAGACATGGGAGAGAACAATTGAGTGGTTCTCTGGGGAGAATAGAAGGGAGATTTGGGTAGCAAAAAAAGTGGCTACTCTGAGACTCTTGATGCTCCCACCAGACATAGAAAAATGAGTTTGCTTTTGTTACTGGTGGGGCAGATACTCTGCTTCTGATCGTTGCTTCCATCATCCTCATTAGAGCAGGAGAACTGCTGAAGTTTTTGCTTCAATGACATGCATTGAGTCTGCCCTCTCCATCAGTGCTGCACCTCGAATCCTGGGGTCAGTTTTGGGCCCCTCAGTATAAGGACATTGAGGGGATGGAGTTTGTCCAGGGAAGGGCAACTGAGCTGGGGAAGGGCCTGGAGCACAAGTCTGCTGAGGAGCAGCTGAGGGCGCTGGGAAAGGGGCTCAGCCGGGAGAAAAGGAGGCTCAGGGGGGACCTTCTGGCTCTGCACAAGTCCCTGAGGGCAGCCAGGTGGGGCTCAGGCTTGGCTCCCAGGGAACAAGGGACAGGACAAGAGGAAATGGCCCCAGGTGGTGCCAGGTGAGATTTAGATTGGGTTTTAGGGAAAAATTTCATCAGAAGGGTTGTCAAGCACTGGAACAAGCTGCCCAGGGAAGGACTGGAGTCACCAATAGCCAGCACGGCGGGGCGGGAAGGGAGGTGAGGGTGGGGGGCGGTGGTGGTGTTTGTAAAATGTGTGAATGTGACACTTGGGGACATGGGTTACTTAACCCTTGGCAGTGCTGGGTTAACAGCTGGACTGGATGATCTTAGAGGTGTTTTCCAATGGAAATGATTCTATGATCCAATGAACTGGGAATCAGGTTGGAGACCATCACTTCCACAGAATTTTTAAATTGGAGCACAGGGATTACATCACTTAAAAACACACACTCTTCAAACACTGAGAACATGATATAGCAGCACCAGTTCACCAGACTAAGCACATTTTCCAGGAAATGGTGCAAAAAACTTCTGAAATCAAGCAGTACTGAATTAAAAAAAAAAATCAGAAAGGTTCAGAAGTAGCTCCATTAATTTTTGTGTGCGTCAGCTAACGCAGACCGTGCAACTGCGTCTTCTGTTGTTTCTCTTTCTTCTCTCAGAAACCACCCCCCCAGCAGCAGCAGAGGAAATGAACTGCGAGTTGTGTGCCACACAAACATCTGAAGGGGCTTACTCCTGAGCACGCAAGGAGCTGCCTGGCTTCAGCTGGGACTGGATGCTGAGCACATGGAGATCCCCGGGCTCTGCGGGATCCAGCAGCGGAAACGGACACGGTGCCTACACACGGCCAGTGGGCTGAGACAAGGTGTTCACACCAGGCATGAGTTACCTGCCTGGGGGAAGAGTTTGGCTTTTTAGCACTGCCTCAAACCCTAGGAGAGGGTTCAGCCTGGAGAAAAGTAGGTTCAGGGGGAACCTTATCACCCTCCACAGCTATCTGAGGGAGGGTGCAGCCAGGTGGGGCCATGTAGGATGATACTATTCCTAGTGTGGGAAAACCTAGAAAATGCAGAGAAGATGCAAGAGGGAATACAATTCCCAACACTGTGGGGGTTTTCAGACTTCCACAGAATAGTCTGGCAGCTTCAGGCCAAAAAGAGATGGACAAGGGAGAAAAATCAAAGGGATCAGGTGCAGGGGAGAGGCGGCAGAAGGACTGTGCTTCACTGCACACAGAGCAAGAGGCACCCACAGGACAAGACCCAACTGATCCCTGGCAAAAGGGAATACAAAAATCAGGCTAAAGGCTCCAGTCTATCTAGAAACCAGGTGATAAGGTAAGTACAGCCCCTTATCAAATGTTAACATGAAAGCCCTGTATTAGCTATCAGACAGTAAAAGCTGGGCTGCCTGGGGCAGGTTTATTCTGGCACTGAACTCATGCCCATGCTGAGGTTTTTGGGTGCAGGCAAACTGAGACCCTCAGCTTAACATGTGAAACAGGGCAAGGTTCAGCCCATCAGGCTGGCAACTCTCAATGTTTCCTTATGGAACAATAAAGTTTTCATACTGAAATTCCCGTGAGCTTTCATAGTGTAGAAGCATTAAGTTAATATATTTCTGCAATTAAATATTTACATTATTTTATTCCATGCTGCACATTTAATTGATACTATAATCACTAAAAGCCTTCTAAAACAGCCTTCTGCTTTGTTTTTTTTTTTCTCTCTGAAATTGATTCTTGACATTCGACCAGTCTCCAGTTCTTTACTGGGAATTAACAACAACCAGCTGGGGGGTGACTCCACTTGTTTTTCTATTCCACTTGTATACAGTCTGCTAAGACAGCTGTAGGTGAGCATTAAAATCCCTCAAATAAAAAAAAAACTTTGTAACAACAGCAAATACAAAGATCTAAAACCACTCTGAAGTGCACACTTCCAGATACAACAGGGAGTAAAACATTCTCAGGATTAAGAGTGATTAAAGTCAATGGTGTCACTTCATATTCTTCAGGTAACAGACTCCTACTGTACCCCTGACAGGGGTGTTCACCAGAAGAATAAATTACTCTTCTAAAAGAATACTTCAAAAGGCTTCTGGCATTTTGGAAAAGGTAATTTGGATAAGCAGGAAATGCAGGGGAAAAAAGAAATAGCACAGCTCAAAAGACTTGGAGGACAGGCTTGTCCAAATATCTTATTCCTCTTGGCCCAGAGACTCCACAGGTTATTTTAAAAAAAGATCAGAAAATGTTTTGTTTCCTTGAAAGCCTTTAAAAAAAATGTTTTACTACATGCTTGTATTATACCCTGTATTATTTTGTTACCTTCTTATAGTGTATGGGACAGGATTCAAATTTCAGAGGAAGGTGAGTGTTCTCACCAAGTTACACTTGGTGTTCATGAGCCAGCACAAACTCTGATGCTCTGTTCAGAGTAAGAGGGAAGAGCCATGGATGCAGCTTCAGCGAGATGCCAATTCCTAAAGAGAATCAGCAGGACACTGGGCAGTGTCACAGACACTTCTACTGCTAAGGAGCAGAGGTAAAGACAAGAAAACACAGAACTAATTGTATTTACTTCATATCTGCTCTCCTGTATGAATAAACTCCCTGTTTCAAATGTCTGTTCAGCAAACCCTTAATTCCAGACAAGCCTAAGTTGCAGGTCACAAAGTTTTCAGTCCCATTTAATAGGATTAAAAACTTCTAGCAAGCATTTTCTTCAAGTAGAGCACGTACCCCAGAAAATGCTGCTAATTGGGAAAAGAGAATCAATCACTCTCACAGCTGTGGCTATGTAGGACCTTTCAAAGGCTGCAGATAATTTTAAGCTCTCCCACTTTGAGTAAAAACACTGGAAAGTTTGTACTAAAATTGGTACATACAAATTAACCCCATCAATACAGGAATTCTCGTTATATTGGTGAACTTCCAGCCCTGCAAGCTCACAAATGAGAGCCAAGCACCACATTCATCCAGGTCCCAGAGCCTCTCCTGTGCTTGTCTACTTGCAGGGATAATTGTCTTAGTTATTTCCATGACAGAGTGATGAAGCTTGGAAAAGACCTCTGAGATCAAGTCAAACCATCAGTAAATGTAAAATCTTCTATTTTTTGTGAAATTTACCTCTGTTCCTTCAGAACTTACTAGAATAACCTCCTATATTCTTAAAAATGGCCAAAAACTAAAACAGAAATGAGTTAATTGATTTAACCAGGCTTCAGGGTTCTGCCTCTCTTAAATTAGCTCACATAAATGCAGCCCCATGATATGCAGCCACAACCAACATCTGCAGCTGGCTTAATATTTCTATCTAAACAGCTCTGATGGCATTCAAATTCATTATTACATGTCGAGATTAAAAAAAAAAAATTAAAGAAACCAACAATGCTATTCAGAGATATATTATTCTTTGGCTTTGAGGAAAAATACACTAAAATGCATGTTTCCAGTAGGATGGGATAAAACAGTCTGAGCTGGAAAACAAAGGGATATATTTTGTCTCCCATGTCTGCTCCATCAATGTGAACCAAGGCTAATAGACAATCTTATAATAGCAATTCAATTTTTTTTAATCCACAGAAAATATTATTTTATTTTGCTAGAAAATTCAGTGTTTCTGAGTTCTAATCATTAAAGGGATGGGGCTGCATCCTTTAAGTTATTTTAAAAGACAAGTTTGCTCCAGCTCTCAGGTGACAGCAGAATCCTCTCCTGCCCCCTCCCCAGGTTTAATTTATTTAATCCATGTCAGAATCCTTGCAGCTCTGTCTACAAAGATTTCCATGGATGACAAGTATGAGCTGGTTACATACAGGCTTATTTTTGCTTCAAATCATAAAGGCTAAAACCTTATTTATTTTAGCCTTTAGCATCCCTTAGTTCCTAGAAATTACATTACAAAGGCCTAGCTTTTATTTTACAGTACAGAATGTGAATCAGGGCAAAAGATCCAAATGTATTTTGCTCCTGTGGGATGTGGTATTCCAGAAGCTGGGCACCCTAATCCATCCCTAAGTTCTCTTGAAAGCCCCAGACCAGGCAGCCTCTGGGGAATGCTGGGGCTGGAGCCAAGCACATGCAGCTTTATCTTGGAATTCCAACATGAAAGGGAAAAACAGCAAAAAGAGGGGAGTTTTATAATTGTAACTAAAAGTAATCACGCTAAGCCCTCAGAATTTCATTTTAATCCATCTCCCTTGAGTCAGAGAACTGAAGGAGGCCTGGAAAGTTTGCAAATCAGGGACAATAAAAGAGATGTGAGGATGGTTTGTGTAGCATCACACTCAAATACACACACACGATGTAATTGCCTGTTTTATTTAGTGGAATCACTTTTGTAGATTAGAAGTATTTCCAATTCCCGTTTACTCCAATGCAAGCCTCCACCATTGACAGGCATAAAGCAGTTTGTTCAACTGATTCCAAACCAAAAAAAAAAAAAAAA
>VXAC01004001.1:863968-890808 GCA_013399225.1 Rhipidura dahli
AAAAAAAGAAAAGAAAAAAAAAGGAAAAGAAAGAAAAAAAGTACAATCTCAAAAGTTAAGTTAGAAACTAAGTTCACACATTTTCTTTGGGACCAGGAATCTGTACATAGTACAAAATATACATTTATTGAACTTTCTGTAAACACACAGTTTGAATTGTGTAAAACTGTAAATAGTGGGTGAACTACGTGGAGAATAATTTATTATATATTGTTATACATTCTACTTAAGGAAAATAGTTATGCTCTTGTATATTACTCTGTTAAATTTATAAATTCCATAATGAAGCTGTGTAATCTGCAAACATGCTTTTCAAGCTTAAATCTCTCCATTCGTAACACACATTTATACAGGTCATCAATGAAAAAGTTACACTTTCCACAAAATAGATATAAAGAGGTCATGAATTTTCTAAAAAGACAGGCACAGCATGTCACCACAAACGAGACTCTTATGGTACGGTGTGGAGTCAATTCTGTGAGAAGACAGGTGAAAACTCTCTAATTCAGCATGTTTGTACGTGGTCTTAGTAACAAGACAGATGCTAGAACCCAAAATCTCTGCTAATAAAGACTATAAAACAGCCGGTCCTGGAAGTCAAACCTCACACTTTTCAGATATCCAGCACTCCCTGACTGGGAGAACCTCGGCTTTTGTCTCCCATAACCTCTTGGTCACGAGTAATTGAGTTTTCTGAGCAGTGAAATACCCAGCACCATTTGCCAAGAACATTTGCATAATTCAGCACTTACTCCAAAAACTGGATTCCTGGCACCACAGAGTTAGAACCGGTTAATAAATACAATTTAACTCTCGGCGCCCAAGGACATCAGCAAGAACAGGCTGGGAAACCCCAACTCCCGACGCCCACGGGCTGCAGGGTGTTGCCCTGTGGAATGTGGGGTAACAGCACCCCAGCACTGGGAACTCTGGTGTGCAATGCCCAGTTTCCAATTAAAGAGGATGGAAATTCCAAATTGCAGCAGACTTCTCAGTCTGGCAGCACTCAGCAAGAATGAAAAGTTCCCCTATAAACATTGTCAAAGATCCTTTCAAAGAATGGTCCATAGAATGGTCTGGGTTGGAAGAGCCTTAAAGATCATCTAGTTCCAACCTTTTAAGAGTCCATTGCTGGACATGGATGTTAATCTATGTGAATTCAGCACATTTTTTCCTACATTCTCATGTTCTCATTGTTTTTCCATCCTGAGTATGTAATTTTGGATTTCATTTATTTACAGCCAAAAGCACTGCATCAAAGATCAAACCTCTTAAACCACCCTTCTGAAGTTTTAAAAGCAAAAATTTCCTAGATATTTAAAGAATTAAGAAATTATTTCAGATTAATCAAACATTTTGCTTTAACATTACCACTGTCTTCCCTTTGGCTTGGAAAAGTTTTTCAAAACCTTTTGTTACATTACATTTGTTTTTCATTCCAAGAGAAGTGGGACAGTTAAGGCTCCAACAACACAAGTGCAAAATTTGTATGTTGTGAGCAAAAGCTCCATCAGCATCAACAGGATGTAAAGTGAAGTTTGTGCCTGATTTTCCCCAGCCTATTTTACTCTAATTTTCCCCTGTAGTGTGAACAAAAATATTGTGATCCAACCTGAAATCCCAACAGTGAAAATATAATTGGCTACCCAGCACTGGCCTTGCTCAGACTGGTTGGAATTCAGTAACACAGCTGAAATGAAACTCTGGACCTTAGGCTACAGGCATTGATAGAATAAAAGTATTGAATGTTTTAGGACCTGCCAGTCTTTTTTCTCATTTTTCTTAAAGGTACTTCTCAAAATAATTAACAGTGGCAGCTCCTTCAGCTACAGAGGTCTCCTTACAATACCCATGGGGAGTCCTGTCCACCTGTAAAAACCCCACACTCCCACCAAGCTCTTCAGAGCCAACAGTTCAAGGAAGCAAAAAGGAATTTCAGCTTTGCCTCAGTGTTATTGAGCAAGCTGAGAAGTGCAGATGTCGTGCTCCTAAAGGAAAATAGTACTGCCTGACACAGCACCCACCCTTCAGATAAATGGCTGGTCACACAGTACGGAGGACCATTGGTTTTATTCTTCCCATTTTGGAAAAAAAAAAAGAAACAAGAAGAATGTAGGTGCCTCATGGTATTTTAAAAAGCATCTGGGCAGGAATCACTTGAAGCTATGTGTAAAAATCTGTCCAGGCATAAACCACTCTAGAAATCTGACCTGTCATCCCACTTCCACTCAAGTTTTGACACTTTCAGATTTTCTTAATTCTATAAAAGGCATTTTTAAAGCTAAGCCCACTTTCCCAACTTTTGAGGAGCAAAAGTCAGGGGGTTTTGTGACTGTTGCATTCAAAGCAAGCCTCTCCCAAAACACTCTCCCCTAAGACATCGTTATCACTCTTGTTCCCTTAGCCTGGAAGCAAAGACTTCAGAAGAATGTGTACAAGAGATGGGCAAAAGAAAGATCTGTTTTACTGCTACTGAAAAGGAACATCAAACAAAAACACAGAGGAAATGAGGAATGTGCACAAAGCCTAAGTAACTACAGGTCAGCAACTCTGACACAATCAGGAGATTAAAGATCCAGACATTTTTTTCACATATTAAGTAAATGGTAGAAATATTTGTCATTTCTCTGGAAACAAACTGTCAATGGGAGACAATGTAAACTCAACTTTCAACGTGTCTATTTTTTTTTTTTCTACTTGAATGCATTTAGTGGACCATGGTACTAAAGAGAAGCTTCAGGTTTTCCTACAGCTTCCTGACCTCCTGTCAATGTGCCACAGCCCAGGTGGCTGCTACCTCATTTACAAAGCAACATTATCAGGCAAAATAAGGCCAAAGAGTGCTTCAGATGAGCACACCTGGGTCTGCAGAGAGCTGCAGACTGTGCAAGCACTCCACAGAAAAAGCTCACAGAAGATTGGATTCTCTGATCAGTATTGCAGACAGGTTAGTCAAAATTATTTAGCCACAGAGTGGTAGTTTTAAATTCTGCTCCTTTTTTATAGCTTGTAGCAGGAATGATTCATTTTATGTGCTACAGCATCCCAGAAATTCACATCTGGAGCCTCTTTTCACCACTTGAAGAGTTAAAAAACCTCTCCAGCCAGTTGGAGAGTTTACACCCTGAACTGGTCTATAAAGGCTCAGGTATGATCACCTCAGACACAGGTAGCTGCTGTAACAAGGAGCCACACTCATTATGTAGGAGACATTATTTTCACATCTGGTGAAGCCTGGGACAATTGAGTAACAATTCAAGTTCTACACAGGAACATCAGGTACAGCCCTGTAGCTCTACAGTTTTGCTGTTTCTGAACCTGTGCAAGGTACATCAGCTTTGTTTCAAACACTGTATTTGCCAAAGGATGAGGAAAAGGGCACTGCTTCCCTAAAGGTCAGCCCCTTTCAGACACGGCCAAGTTTAAATATCAAGGAACTGAAACACACCAAATCATTTGTGCACAAAAGCAGTTCAAGAAGGTGCAGGTAGAGGTGAAGGTGAACATCTTGGCATGATGAAATCCTGATGTACATTGAACTGAGGTAAACTGTAACAACCGTATCATTAACCTAATTGTGGCAGCCGTGCTGCGCCTCCCATAGGACAGAGCTACAAACCTCTAGAGAATGCAAACACAGACGAAGGCTGTCAGCATGGAACTCACACACAAGACACTGAGACCAAAGTTTGATGATTCCAGTTTAAAGAAAAAGAATGTTTATCAAAGCAAAATATTTGTCTTAAGTACAGAGTGGGGAAAGATCTGCAAAGGCTTCGATGCTCCCTACACAGGCCATCATTTATCTGGGTGTGGTTTCCCAAACTGCGGCAGGAGGGGTGGGGCAGCCATTCCTTCGCTCTCAGTCCTGTCTCCCCACTCTCCATCTTTCCCTAGCACCAGCAACCCACAGCTGGATTATTTACCCAGCTGAAGAGGACAGGTTTTTTCTTTCTCTCTCTGCACACCCATGTAAGGACAAGCACTGGCACAAAAAAAAGGCAGTAAGGGCAAACCTGGAGCAAGGGTTTAGTCTCGGCATAAATTGATCATGAAACCATATACTTCATTCATAAACTACTAAAAATGGAATGCAATAGGAAGCCTATCCTATCCCAGTGTATAAAATCAAAGCAGGATTCTTTAATCCTGGGAACCAACTGAAATGAAAACTGATCCCTAATTTTGTTAAATCACCTTAAGCTTCCAACTCTTGAACTGAGCAAAACAGCTCAGACGTTAACCTACAAAGTGACACCACCAGCTTTGCAATAAATAATGTAATTGACATTGAAGTCAGTTTGCTACAAGTAAATGTTGAGAAGACTGGCTTTGGCACCTGCAGGAACTCTCAAGGTAAGCACTACCATGACTCATCTGCTGCTCAGTATTCACCAGGCACCTTGCTGACACAACCTACGGCTGCCGCAGTTCAACGACAAGCAGAGGAAATTCCTCTCTCCAGCTCTGACTCCAGCTCAAAGTTTAAATGAATGATGGCCATGCCTCAAGGCTGTGCTGGTGCTGCTCCTGGGCCAGCTGAGAGCAAGCCCAGCTGAAAGGCTCTGGCTCTGGTTCTGCTCCAGTGTGAGTACCGGGGACTCTACAGATACAAAGGATTTACAAAGCCTTGCAAACCCAGGATCCTACTAAATGTCACTGCATTTAGTTCATCCAACAGTGGTTTAAAGCACAATTTAGAAGCCTCTGTCTTGAACATCTTTCAATGCTGAATTAGCGAGAATTATTTGGAACAGTTGTCTATAAAGCAGTTACAGGTATTCTCCCAGAACGATCAGCGAAACATTTAATCTGACTATAACAAAACTCACAGAAACTGTAGCCAGTGAAGCTGTTAAATGTAGAAGGAAAACAAAGTTGCATGGCATACAAAGCAAAGTAGCTTTACAAATGTCATTTCCTTTTAAAAACAAGCAGATCGGGACCATCCTATTTGAACATGTATTTAAAAATACATCTGTTAACATCACACAATTTTCATTTTTGTCACACAGGAATCTTTTTCCAAGAGGGAAATAAATAGCACATAATACTTCAAAATAAAAATTGCTGCCTTGCCCCTGAGGTGCTAATGTTTTTAGCATTTAAAAAAAAAAAGTTTCTGGTGCAAGAAGGAGATGCACAAAGGTGCAAAAGTGCCTTTTTCTTTTCAGAGCAGTGAAAAAAGTACAGCTTGCCTCTTTTCTAGGATGCTTTATATACTTAACTCATTTATTCTGTAATCAAAATCTGTATCTAAAATGGCAGTGTTTATGCATACATCATAATTCAGTGCTCTGAGCTCATCAAAATGCTGAATGTAGGCGGGAGAGAGAAAGGCCTGAAACGGCCTTTCTGCCACTACCCTCAAACCTACTCACATTGCCTGTAGCAACAGCAGAATTATTTTCTTTCTAACCTTCAGGAGACCTCGTCAGAAGAGGCTTCAAAAATCTCCTTTGTCACTGAGACAGTTTAAGTGATTATGGTTTGAAGTATGGCTTTTCACACCACAGTTTTGCTTCCGATTTTTAAAGTTTAAAACTCAAAGGTTCCACAGTCCAGTTCAAGGTTTTGCAGTTTCCAAAACTAAACTTCGGTCTCTATGAAAAAAAAGGGCAGAACTTTATCTGCCTAGTCCTAAATTAAGTTCAGCTTTTTGCACTAATACGCCATGTATTATTAAATATGCTCGTTAATTAGGTGCCTGTGAAGCTATAACTTAACAGCATTATAGTTTTGCACTCTACAACAAAATTAGACATTTTAAGCATTTATTCATAGGTAGGTAGGGAACTGGTTCTTTAAGCAAAAATTGCTATAAATTTATAAATACAAATAGTGCTTATGTTTTCTTCATTCATGCTTGAACAGATTACAAACTGAATACAATGAAGTTACGTTTAAGCACCCCACAGAGACAAGAGGGATAAAAGAAAAGTTTGCTGGTATATACTATACTTAGCTCCAAGACACTATAAGTTACTTTTTCACTGTTCAGTGTTCCCTAACTCTGCGTTAGTTTTAAGGCTATATATACAAATATGTATATGTCAAAGTTAGGGAAAGACAAATATAGCAAAATGCATTGTACTACATTTTCCTATCAAAAAGTAATTATACACCAAGTTCTGATTCTGTTTAACTGCAGTAAATGTTACAATCTACTTGTTTTACTGATTTTCCTTTTGGGGAATCTGCCTACTAAATGAGTAAACTACATATTCAATACAATATTCTCAACCAAAAAGACAATACAAGGTGCACAAAACAGCAGTTTTGCAAACACGACTGACTTGAAAACTTAATTTTCATATGCTCAATGGGAGAAAGCTAAGCTTAAATCAAATTAGTTTATTATCTTATAAAATTTTAAATTAGAATTTTAAACAACGAACAGTTAAATATTATCAACATGCTATACCTCAAATCACAAGTACTGTTTAACCACTAGTCTCTCATTCTAAGTAAGTGGGTCAATTAAAAACACACACCATAAAATGTTAAAGATTGTCAGGCTTTGACAAATGTATTTTTATCAAACAGTAGGCAAATTCAAACCAATGCACATCTTCAATAGGGAGGGAAAAAAAAAAACAAACAACACCAAAAAGCCTGAAAAAACCCACACTTGTAAAAAATAGGGAAACGGATTAATCCCACATCATCCTCTAGCATATGGCTATATCTTGGGCAATAATCAAAATCCTTCCCATTTTAAAAATGGGCTACCAATTAATAAAAATATTCTTCCACAAGTAAAATATCATTTACAATGGCACTGACATTTTAAAAGGCAGGAAAAAAGGAATTACACATGTATGGGTAAATGTCTCGTTTTTTAAATCAAGCTTTATTGATAAAATGGAATTCAGAGTATTTTTCTTGGAACAGCAGCAGACCCAGCCAATCAGGATTGTAAAAATGCTGCAGACTCCTACTTTATGTAGAAAGTTGCCTTCGTGCTCAGTGATTAGTAGTTTCAGATAAGGGTTAATGAAAAAAGAGGTGCAAAGAACCAAGGCATTCTAATCCCAAGATTGGTACATGTATGAACAGGATACTATTAATAGGGCATGATTTAACTCCCACTGAACTCAAAATCACAAATCCCTTCAACTCAATGTGAGAGCAGGAGTGCATCCAAGAAAATGATATACGTTTGCTGAAGAATGTGCACTACTCCTAAGTTATTTTTCCATCGCCAAGCAAAATTCACACACTGTAATTTCTGGTAGGTTGCCCACGAGTTCAGCTTTGATATAAACCAAAAAGTTATCTTTAACAGTTTTGTGCACCTCTTGAGCACCTAGCTGGCTAGGCTGCTGCTCCTTGCAATCCAAAACCACAACATGATTTAAAAAGGGATATATATTGTTGCATCACACAAGCCAAAACATTTCTTCTAACCTTTATAGTGATTTAAAGCGGTTTCATAATTAAATATGAGCATTTTGTACAAAGACAATTGCACTTTACAAAAACAAAATCATACAACATAAATTGCTGGAGTCTGATTTACAACATGAATTTATGGTTTGAAATCACGTTTACAGAAGTCTGTTTTACAAAAAAGATCAGTTCCTGGGCTAGATGTCGTACTGCTGTAGTCACTCTCACCAACACATCAAATTCCCTTCTTTAATTAAGGTTGAGGATGGATGTTAAGAAGGGTCACTGAGGTTGGGCTGCACTTTCATTTGCAGGATGAAACGTGAACTCCACAGCTAGATGAGCAGTTTTACCACATATCATCAGTTGAGGCAGAATCCTTAAAGAAAAAAGAAGGAACCCTTTAAAGTCTGGAGTGCCCATCCTTGCAGCAGTTTCTGGATAATCCAGACTGAAAAGGGTAAAGACTTAAATCATTTCAGGAGTCTATTTTCTCTCCCCTTTCAAAGCAGCTTTTAAGAAGTATCTAAACCCCACATATTCTTAATGAATGAAACATTAGAACCAAGAAATTTCAAAATATCACCAAGTGTTTTATCAATCCTGAAAAATAATATCCTCAGAATGTTACTCAAAAGCATTTCCAGAGCCTTTCTAGCTATTTCCTTGAGAAGTTAGAAGCAATCCAAGATGGATACACTCAGCTCACAGGTGTGAGAAAAGAGCAGGATGTGCTCATGCCATGTGTTATCACCATTATCATTTTTTGTGTTCTCAGCCCTCCCTCGCAGCATGGGAAGATACAGACATCAACTGACACCCTGTTATAACTCAGAGCTATTTTAACACTTTTAATTTAAGGTTACAGAAGTGTAGTTTAGGCAACTGAAGTAAATCATAATTTTGGATGGTAATAAAACCACAAAGGGAAAAAAAAATTGTGTTACAAAAAAAAAATTGAAAGTAGAGACATGCTGTGATCCAAATCCTAATTGTATGGCCACAGTACTTGGCATTACAACCTATCCAATATCTCAGTGTCCCTAAAATTAATTTCATTTAGGCCCACAAGCAACAGCAGATTTTGTATAACTACCACAAGCCTGAAAAACGTTTAACCAATTCCTGGTTTAAACTGTATTTAATTTAACCAAGTGTTTTTTAAATCCATTTGCCTTCGTGTCAGGCCTGTTTCCTTTTCCCTTGCTTGGACTGCTCAATATTCAGCTTTCTCCACCAGCCTCATCAGGTGGGCTCACAGGTTAACCACGAGCAAGTGGGGCCATGGCTCTGCAGCTGAAGCAACAGCTCAATCAGCAGCACAGGAATCTGAGCAAATTGCTCCTGTGCACCAGCTTTAGTGCTTTCAGCATTACCTGCTCCCTCTCTCTAAGCAATTAAGAGCCAGGATGGGCTTTTACAACAGCACATCCTGGTGCTTCCACAGCTACACCTCCCCATCATTACTGAGGCTGCAGGAGGTAGAACTATTACTCCTCTTCAAAAGCACTGCCTTAGTGACTCTCTTGAGAGCAAAGAAGCTAATTAAGTCTCTAGCAATGCCACACATGATAATTTCTTGGCACTGAAGCTCTGCACCCTTCATTCAAACTTGCACACAGAATCCATAACAAACCAGAGAGGAACAGTTGGCACGGAGGTGTAGTAAAAAAAACACAAACTGAAATTGCCCTTTGCAAAAGTACCACCTCCAGCTTTTCCTTCAAGACCAGAAGTAGCAAAGGAGAGCAATTACATGAAAGAGCAAAATGGTTGTTTCAAGAATGAAGAGTAAAAGCAGCATGAGTAAAAATGCAGGAGCTGCTTGCCAACTATTCCATATGCAAATTTCTGTATCCCAGTTGCCAACATGATCACAAAGTTTGTGTACTGTACATTTGTAGAACAGCAACATACTACAGAATGCATTTTGGAGGTAAAGCATCCTCTTCCATGCTCTATGTAGAAATTTTTATGCTAAAAATAGAATGAGGGCTACCAAATAAACTAGTGCACAGTTGTAAAGCAAAACCACAATCTTTATGTCTGGCTACATTTCACTCATGTCACATCCAGGCATGGAAGTAATTTCTGCTGATAGTTAAAGGATCAGTTTAACTGCTCTATGACATGCTGCACTTTCAGTGACAGAATGTTGTTTCTGGTGTTTAAACTGCCACTGGAATCATGTTCATGTTCACTGTTTGCTTATTCTTCTCCCCATACTGACAGTGGATTTATATCTCTCTCATCACTGACAGATCAGAACCCAAACTGTTTGCTTGCTGTAAGATGCTTTAAGAATAAAAGTGTTTACACAGTCCATTTGGTAAACTAATATATTCCTAACCCATCTGTTTAACATTTAGATATCACATTTTTCTTCTTGATATTTAGGGAAAAATGTCTCCCATAAAGAAGGGGGAAACAACCCCATGACTCTCTCCACCATTTGGCAGCACTTGGAAACCCAAGCAGGACTGAAATAACGAAATTCCAGAGGACAAATGAATCAACCCTACTGGAGTTCCGAGATTACGATCAGCAGAAGGCAGCAGAAAACAATTACAAAACACCATCCAAAGAGCACAACAGTGTTATTCCTTTCTCGGGGGAAGGGGTTTTTAACAAGAACTAGCAATATCTTTCTTTAAAAACCAGATAAAATAATTGGGGTGGGAGGAAAGATAATGTAAGAGAAAGGATACTTACAGCATCATCATTCCTGTAGGGGTTCAGTCTGTTATACACGGCTTCAATCACACTCCGTCTAGAGCAAAAAAGAAAAGAACCCACAAGATTTTAAGGCTTTGTTCTTCCTTTTTATTTTTTTTTCCCAAGTTAAATTCCTAATTTTAATTTAAAATGCAAACTTTAGAAGATTCCAAATTAATAGAACCATGTTTACTACAAGTTAGCACTAAGTGTCCTTACACATTCCATACCCTTTAAAACCTTCAGGGTCAAGACAAATGAGGCTGAGCAGAGTTCAGCAGGAGAAGGGCACAACCTGACAGTCAGGTCTTCACTTGGGAAAAGAGCAGCAGAAAGCTCAATGGACACTCAATGTCCTGGTCATCTGTGTGCTCAGAAAGCACTACAGTAGTGCCTTATGTATTGTGGCACTTCCATAGGGGAACAGTGTTCTGTTATTTTCCAGACACACAAAAATTACATTCTGAAATATATTTTTGTTCGTGTTACATCCTAAAATGGACTTTCCACATGCAAACATGAAAAAATTAGTTCTAGAACAGTACTCTTCTACAATGACATGTCCAATACTCTCCTGCAATTTTTCTAAAAAAAAAAAAAAAAAAAAAATAAAAAGCAAATTGCAGTTCTGTGTATTGTATCTTCAGATTGAGATAAATTTTGTCTGGTAAAAAAAAAATCAAAATATTAATTCAAGCATCTTCACAGTTATTTCCATTTAGTAAGTTTTACCTCCTTAATATGCTTAGCATATTTCAGATAGCTTGAAATTAACTTTCATCTCTGGGATTCTTGACTTTTCTAATACTGATAGAAAATTGATAAGAAATAGATTGATAAAATATTAATACAAAATTTGCAATCAACATGATTTTTATTTAATTATTCTAACACAGAGTGAAAAACTGAGAGTAAAAAATAACTGAAAAACTTTTAATAAAAAAACCAAAAACCACAACCCAATGTGAGGCTGTAGGAAGACGCTGCTGTTGCCTTTCCCAGTATATAAGGAAAAAACTTTGGAGGGAGAACAGGAAGGAAAGAGAGCAGTAAAAAAACAGGAATTACAGACTGGACTTTAAAGGCAACTTTCTTTCAGATCCCCTTCTGCAGAACCAAGTATGACGAAGCAGCAGATTGTGATAGAAAACAAACTTCAAAGAACAACCTTTAAACTGCTGATGAGTGCATGCAGAGCAATCACAAAGAAGTGCAATAAAAGAAAAAAAGCAGATGACAAGCTTTGTAATCATCCTGCAACTCTGAAAAGTCAGGAACTACCACGTATAAACATCACAGTGACTCTAGTGAATGATTATAGGGCATGAAAGAAGACGATGGATTTAAAGCAATAAAATCAAGCCATTACACATAAAGTACATTGCATACATGCACTGGAAAAGTACATTGCATACATGCACTGGAAAGCTTCCCATATCTTTCAAGAAATAGGTTTCTTTGATTCTAAAGACAGGAATGCTTCTTGGAAAGCACTACTGGCAAATTGGCAGCAGTGCTTTAAGTTACATTAACATCCAATAAATCAATATTACTCTAAGTCCCTATTCCAATTAGCATCACTAAGACACCAAATCCCACTGAAGTCAGACACTTCAGCATTTCTTCACAACCATGATGCTACTGCTAGCCAAAGGAAATTAAGAAAAATCAGTTTGTATGCTGCATTTCATGAGCAACTGACTCACTCATACTTCAACACTACAGCAACCCATCCTAAATAGATGCTATTGTACATTAAATTGCCATCTCTTCTTCTCCAAGTCAGTTCCTATAGGAACAATATTGTTTTGTAGAAGCCAACTTTACAATTATCACTTCATAAATCGTTCATTTATGATTTATTCAATTACATGCCAAAAGTCCTGATGTTTTGGTGTAACAATACAAAAATCATACTCTGAAAGGTTAAAAATACTCTGTATCATATTTGCCCAATCCATTTTAACATGGCACAGGCTCATGAAGAATCTTTTGAAGCAAAAAGCACTCGGTCTGGGGTGCAAACAAGCTAAGCACATTGCTTCCTTAAAGACTGAATATTTGAGACACCACAGAGCATCACCACTGAACTTTTCAAGAACAAAGCCAGCTATATAAAGCTACAAATTCAACTTCCCACTTTTCTTTTTTGATAGACTTCTATCTCGCTTTCAGATTTGTCACAAGCAGAGAGAAACAAAAGCAAATTTTTAAGCAATTACAACATGGCTACAGACAAGAAAAGAAAGCTGCCAAGCAAAACATTTTCTGCATATCACTTCTTGTGGAAGTGCGTAACATATCCAAGTAATAAAGTCAGGGCATTATTTTCACATGTACAAATGTAACACCCCCCAGAAACCCCCAGTTAATTACAAAAAACAGACACTCAGGCCACCCTTAAAAACCCTCCATTCCTTCCCAAAACTATGGTTTGACATTTAATTTTTGCAGTGATATCACTGTCAACTCCATTCTTAGGCTTGTCCTTCTCATCCAGAACAACCGAGTAATAAGAATCGGAGACCATATCATCACCTTTTGCCTTGTGCCCTTCCTCCCTCCCTGCCCCCCTGATTTTAAGAGTGGCCTTGCAGTTGGGATGCAATTTGAATCAAACCCCACACGCAGACTGATGAGAACTCACTTGCTCGCCAGCTCCCCCCCCGGCGGGAGGTTTGGGATGCTCTCAGTCGCTAATGTTCGCATCACGTGGACTAAGTCTGGCACTCCTTCACCCTGCTTCTTTATGATCTCTGGGAATCAGAAGTACTTTTTTTGTAAGTGCAGTCCAAATTTAACTTAAAAAGATTGAAACACTCATTTAAAAAAAAAAAAAGGCAGCTTAACATTAAAAAAAGCAACAGACCGTACTCAACATGGTAATTGATAACTTTGGTTCCATAAGGAAAAACCTGTAACAGATTTGACACAGATTTACTGCTGTTAACATGCTGACTTGGTTTTAGAAATACACAGCTACCTAATAACAGTGGGAAAAGAAATCTTTAATAGCTTTCCTGCTATACATTAGATAGAAGATGTAATATCTTCCCACAATATGCCCAAGGCACAGGGCAGATATTAACATCAGCTTTATTGCTGCAATACAAGATTAAATATTATTGCCATCACAGAAAACAAAATATTTTCAAGAAATGAAAGGTTAGACATGCCAAAAGTAATTCCCATGGCTGTACGTGTATTAACCAATATTTGTACCTCACTGCATTACAGCAACATGCAAATTTTAAGAACTATTACACATACATTAAAAGCCAGGGACATCATCTAATTGACAGTTTCATCCTCAACTCAGGAAATATTTAAATAAAGGGCAGAAACTTAAAGCTGATCCACTCCAGCTGCTGGGTGAAGAGAATCTGTGTTGTAACCACAGTCACGTTTGTCAAGACATTCATCCTTTAACTTTATTCTTGGGCCTGGTTGGTTTGGGTTTCTTGGTTTGGGGTTTTTTTTGTGTTTGATTTTTTCACTTTTCTCCTCAAGTCAAAAGCACACAATTTCATTTGAATTCAAGACATTTCAGACCATACCACTCCTGAAGAGTCACTCTTTAAATAGGGATTTTATGAAGCCTAAAGAACAAGAACATTTTAAAAAATGCATCTCATTAATTTCTCTGTAAACATGAGCTCTCAGAAATTACAAAACACACGAATTATTAAGACCTGGTGCTGCTCATCTTCAAGGCAATACTGCAACATGCATACAATAATGTGTACATATGTGCACACCTATACATGCATGTATGTACATGCACACTATTCTTCATGTAATAAAGCATTTACACAGTTTGAAAGTAGTTGGAATTCATCAGTACTGCTTTCGAAAAATACTCAAGCATTCAGATTTTGCCCTAAATTCCAGAAGAACATAGCAAGTGTCCATTTTATAATTTGTGAGATAAGGCACATTGAAAGCTTTTAAAACCAACATGAATCCAGTCCTCTTTAGTTAATAAAAAAACCCCAAAACCCTAAAAAGCAACAATTGTGAATGATTTCTGTGCATGTAATGGTTTTTCAGGGCTGTGTGTGTTTACAAAAACCATCAGCTCTGTTCTGCAGTCAGGCTGTGTAAATTATTTGCAAGGTATAGTGGAAACACTGCCTAGTCCTCAACCAGCATCAAACTCTGCAGCACAAAGCTTTAAGCTGTTTACTTCAAAACCTAAATTTTAAATACATGACACCGCATACCAGAGACCCCTCAAAATCTTGCCAGTTACTCAAAATCTACAGCCAAAGTTCATTTTACCATCTAACATTTAGCAAAGAAATAATCTATGAATCTTAAATCTCAATAAGAAGCCAAGATCTCAGATTTGGTTTGCCAAGTTCCTTTATTGTGCAATTTTGAACATCTAGAATATGCTACATTGCGCTAGTGCTAAAGTTCTGCTGTACAAAAATAAGGAATTTATAGTTGTCCTATACTACACAGTTTCACAACCTGTAACTGCAGTACATTTAACATACAGTCTCCACTAAATGAATACATTTATATTTTGATAAACTATAGATACAGACTGAATGAACACTGAAGACACAACAAATGGAGTCGGTCTGCTAGCTGTGTTTAATTTATTGGAATTATCTTGTTTCAATACACCTTCAACCCTCCCCCCAATCTTTAATTTACTTTTAAACCTTCTACACATTTTCATGGCATTAAGTACTGGAAAAATGTACTTACAACCCTAAAAGAAAGGATTCAAAAATGGGAATTCCATACAAACTTTAAGAAAAAGCCAGAACTTTGTTTTTGTGAAAATCAGGGAAGGAACATATAACAGCTAACTCAAAATTATTTATCTCTACATCAGTATAAATATTGCAGGGATTATCTACTAAGGAATGGTTTTATGTAAAAAAAATGAGAACAGAAAAAAAAAAGCTTAGACAAGTTTCTTTTTAGAGTCAACACATCAATAACACATATTAGTGCAAATAATAGCAACACAGTTTGGAATGACTGATTACTTCTACCATGAAGTTCACATGATACTTTAGGAGTAACACTGATTTATTGCAAGTAATGGCACAAGCATGGTTCTCCACACTTGCTGCTTCTTCCATTATTTGTTGCAGCTACGAATCTGGACCACAAACAAATCAGGAGAGTCTTAAGTGACATGGTAAGTAGAAAAGTTTCTACATTTTTAAAGATCAGAATCATCTCTCCTTATTCAAGATGACCATCATTACTAAATCCTATTCAGTCTTAAAATTTGCACTACTTTTTAACAGTATAAAGGTATATTCTGGGCCGAGGGGATAAAAATACAACCAGAAAAAAAATGCACATTAGAAAGTATCGACTCTCATTACCTGTTGGACTTCACTGAGTATTGAAGTGCATAAAAATACATAATATGCATTTTGACCAAGTTTCCATTTTAATGAGTTTTAAATTTAAGTTGATATTACAGATTATTAAGTTCATTCTAAAAGTACTCTTAATATTTGTTAAGTTCCTTCAGCCAAAAATCAGGCTTTTAAAGTCAAGCACTGCCACTCTTATAGTCTCCTAAGATAAGAGCAAGATTATTCACTGTAGTGTATAAAGTCTCAGATGCTGCAGCAGCCCTACCCTACCAGTCAATAAGGCATTACCCATTTACTTCAGAAACAATGCAATGGCACAGGAATTAAGTTAAATGCAACAAAGTTATCAACTCCTGTTCTTGAAATTCTGCTTTAGTTCAGGCCTTTCAACTTCCCTCATGCATGCTACAAATGCTGCAAAATGCTGCAAACAGCTGATACAAACCACTGCTGGGTTGAGTAGTGTTTACTACCTATTCATTAATTTAAATAATATTTTTGTGCAACAATAGACAAAAGATTGAGGATAACTCTAAAAATTAAGCAAAGACCCTTGAGGGGAAGTACAATATATTTCCTCAAGTTGTTCAGACATCATCCCATTAAATTAGTATTAAAGTGCTTTATAACTACATACAGAATCCTTCTGCCTCTATGCAATTATCACACTTTGCTCATTCTTGCAACTTCCTCTTTGTATAAATGCAAAGTACCAGCAGCCAAATTCCTTGTATGTACCATAATCACATGCAGGTCCAGTGTTTAGGCTTTTCCTTTATAAAATGAAGCAGCTGTACAAAAATGCCAGCTTTCCTCACCATGATATTCCTGGGGTACAATGAGGCCAGCTGAACACGCAGCCTTGGCTTCATCGTATTTTCATATTCCAGGTCACAGGTTTGTCTGAACTCAGACAAAATATCTAAGATAAGGAGGAAGTACTTGCCCAGATAAGGAGAGTTACTACGCTGTTAATCAATGTGTGAATGTACAGCACACTTGTTCTTCACCAAATCTGTGGGTGGACACACACAGCAAGCTCCTCACACGCCTGGTGCAAAGCTGCTCCCTGCTCTGCACGAAGGGAGCCATCTGACACTTCCCTCCTGCAGTGTGACTGCACTGGGATATTCCTGCCACGCTCTCAGGGAGATTCACACCAGCACTGACTGTGCACCAACCTCTCCTCTCAGGCAAGTGTTGAGATTAAAACACAGAAATGTCTGCCTGGGCATTTGTTCAGGGGCAGAACAGATGCAGTTTGTCAAGACCTGGGCGAACGAGGCCTTGGAAAAAACGTGGTACTTTCTGAAGGAGCACCTGTACAGGCTGTAAGTGCTTTAAAAATTGCACATGAATTTGTCTGAGCCCTCAGTTCCCACGTAGGCAAGCTCTCTGTGAAATTTCTAGAGCTGCACTGTGTTACCTTCATGCAAGTTCAGGAGGAAAAAAGTGCATAATGTACTCCTCTAACTTACTAATCACTGCTACTGTATTTGTGGAGAACTCTGCCTATCGTGCCCTGTGTGCTATTAAGGGTTCTTGGGGGTATACAAACACATAACTAGACTTGTAACATATAGAGGAGTCCACTTCAAAAATAGACTTAACCTATGCAAATAATGCATACAGCATGTCTTAGATTTCAGAAACAAACTCCAAGCTGTAGTTGGTTTTAAATATCAAAAGGCACTATAAATTCAGTTTTAATCAGAAATTATTTGAATCAAAGTGATTTGAAATATCATTTTTATGTGATCCAAAAAACCCCAGACTTGCAGTTTCAATTTAAAGTTTAAGAACTCCTGAATTAAGAATTCAGAATTCTTTAAATTCTTTAAGGATTTAAAGAAAAATTTTTAAGTTACTATCAGAGTAAGAGATAAGTTCCCAGCTTTTGTTTGTCATGAATGCTTAAAGATTAGCTTTGATAAATTTCTGACATACTTTCAAATACGTAAATATGTAAGCAGGTGCTTAAAGATTACAGTAATCAAGTTGTAACCCTACTATTACTGGATAATAAAATATTACAGCTAACTGATTTGTACTTAACTATAAGGAAAAATGGCACTCAAATTATCATCTTCACAGACATTTCACAAGATATTCTGATTATTTCATTTAACTCCATGTAACAGGAGCCAGGATTCACTGGTCTGAAGTTAGTGCTGTCAACAGACTCAGGAAGAACACTGAGCACCAATTCTCTGCCATCCTGAATAATTTTCAGGGCTACAGGCTGCTGCACTTTCATAGCAGAACTTTTTCAGGACATATATGAGTGCCTTTTTCAGAGGTACACAGGATGGCCAATGGCACGTGAAGATCTATTAAAAAGCCTGTATGTGTTAAGGGTTTAGTTGCTGGAAGGGGAAAGGGGCCAGGGGTCTGTTTAGAAACAAAGTTACTTATTTTTTTTTAAATGATCCACCTTCTACTCTGCTTTCCAGGTACTTGTCCAACTCTGCCTCTCTTTTCACCGCCTCTGGTGATACCTTTGGTGCATTCGGAAAACAGATCAATATCACACTCATGTTGTCTCGACTTCCCTGGTGGAAAAGAAAAAATGATTTGAGAAATGTATATATGCCAGGCTAAACACACAACAAAGCATTTTAAACACAGAAATTCACAAATCACATGGTATCAGAATCCAACTTTCACCATTATGGATTAATATTATCATTAGAATTAATCTTCCTGTACCCCTTACAGAATTCCAGGCTCATTCATTCAGTACCATTCTTAAGGCACTTTTGTTTCCTCTTTTGTGGTCTGAAGACTACATGGAGCCAGTTACAGACAGCCCATTGTCTTCTAAAAACTGACATTAGTAAGGAGTGATGTATAATTACAAAGTTCTGTTCCATCTTGTTTTAAGCACCATCCAATCATTTTGGGAAAACAGCTAAATGGGTGAACAAAACCATCCCTGATAAAAACACTAAGCAGGAAGGTGCTGAATTCAGACACTGCTTCCACCTAAAATCACAGTTATTAGGTTTTTTCTTCCCCTTTTCATTTAAAACAAGAAAAGTTACAGGTGAGAGAATCTGTTAGAAGACAAGCTGTAAAGTACCCAGGTCATTGCAAAAAATGTTAACATTTAAAACTCTGACTAAAGAGAACCTCAATACTTGAAATACAAACACATTCTGCTTATGCAGAGTAACTGGTCTACTTCCAATACCCCTGTGCTCTGGCCTACAAACGTGCATCCATAGGCTTAACGTTTAACACTAATGAAATCCACTGATGTCAGCGAGATCAAGAACAAACCAGTGTGCAAAACAAGAGTATATGGGTGTATGGGGAGGTGCTGACAGCTGGCTCCTGCAAAGCTTAAAGCATCCACAAGCCACTGTTCCTTTCCTGGTATTTGTTTTTAGCATTATCAAACAAAAATAGTAAACAAAAATATAACCATTATCAATCTGCCAAGGTGTTGGAAAGCAATTACAATTTTCCAGATGGGAAACAAGGATCCTGTTGGCCATGTGGGAAGAAGAGCAAGGATGTTGTCTTGTTTCTTCAGAAAAAGTTGGCTTTTTTTACACTATGACTTCCAGCCTTTTCAAAATAAGTATCAAGCTATGAAACTCAGTAACTGCATCACACTGCAACTTATTAATACAAAGTAGAAGTTAATGCAAACAAAGTTACATAGTTTTGTTAAACCTAAGTCTCATCTTCTACTTGAGCTGGTTTCAGAGCTGTATCCCACAACAGTGAGTAAGAAATACAGTAATTAAACCAAAATAAAAACTAACTTAGGAAGCCAGGTCTTCAAAATATGAAGTCAAGGTTCATTGACTCTGCATTTATCTTGGAGTAAATGTGACTGTAATGTTACTACTATGTGCCCAAGAAAGCAAGGGAAGATTAGGAAGGGGAAAAATACTCTCTAGCCTGATCAAGTCTTAGGAGTTAAGGTTTTCCAAAGCACGTTATGAAACAGAAAAGGGTAATTACTGTCTTTGGCTTGCCCAGAAATTCCCATCAGCTTCTAGTTTTCCATTCATCACAATGTCTCTGTACATGATTATAAACTCTTAATTAACCCAAATAAACATTGTTTCTGTTGTGTGTCCATTCCCCCTCTATCACCATTTTTGTGGGAAACATGGTCATCACTGTCTAAGTCAAGTTACCATAAACCATTGGATACTTAGAGAATCAAACTTATTATTAACATGTTCAGAAACTTCAAATAGTGAAAACACAGTAAATTCCTTCTCTCAAGTCTGGCTACCTTGTACAAGCAGGTGTCAACTATCTCATTGCAAACTTTCTCAAGGTCATCAGTGACTTCAAGTCTGGATCTTACAAAGTCACACAGCTCTTCATTTCCCATAACATCCCAGATACCGTCGCAAGCCAGGATGATGAACTGATCATCTTCTTCTGATCTCTCAATTTCATAAACTTCAGGCTCGGGTGAGACCAGCTGTTCTGTAGGACCCTTCCCGTGGACACATTTGTAATCAAAGTCCCCAAGTGCCCTTGAAACAGCAAGAGAGCCATTCACACGCTGAATCATTACGGAGCCTCCTGCATTCTGAATACGCTCCTTCTCCAGCGGGTTACTTGGTTTGTGATCCTGTGTGAAGAAGTGAACCTTCCTGTTTCGACAGAGCAAACCTCTCGAGTCTCCACAGTTGATGAAGTACGTGTGTTGGGGAGAAATCATGACACCCACAGCTGTTGACCCACTTCTGTCTGCGCCATGCTTCTTCTCGGAGATGACTCTCATGTGTTCATCAATTTGCAGAAAACCTGTTCTGATGCCGCTCTTTACACTTTCCACAGATGGTGGCCCATCTGGCCCTTTAAAATCCTGGTTGCTCGTGATGTGATCTAATAAATGCTCACAGCAGTACTTGGCAACCTGTGATCCAGCGTGCCCATCATAGACAGCAAAAAATGACCATCCATCAAGTCCATTTGGCAAACCGATCACAGCCGTGTGTGCATCCTCCATTTCCACACGCCAGCCTTGCATACTGCTGAGACCGTAACGCAGCCCATTCCCCTGCCCCTGGGCATTATGCTTCTCCATCTTTGGCTTGTCTAAAAATGCTCCCATGATGACCTTCCTTCAGTTCTACAAAGGGAAGAAAAAAAGAAAAAGGATTATTAAGATATTTCCTACATGTCTCATTTAAAAATCCTATTGGAAGCTATTAAATAATGGCACAAGTAATGTTAAGGTGACCAAAACACACAGCTATAAAGCTGATTTTTCTGTGTCTCCAGTCAAATTTGCATTGCTTTCATCTAATTTAAACAAGGACACTACTGCTAGCTGAACTGCACTTTCAGTATTTTTGCATTTTCAGCTGTTTTACTTGAAAAATTTATATTCACTGTCATTCATGGTTCTGACAAAAGCCTCTAATGGAACTATGTATGAAATTAGTTTCAAAGAGGACTTGTTAACTGGCAAACATCTGAATGGCTGTTCCCTGCAACTACTGAGCCATGAAAGAGTTCAATGTTTCCAGGACAGTGGCATTCCCTAGATCCCTACCTGCTGGCCACAATTTCTTGCTAACACTTCTTTTCTGGTAGTGCTGGAGAAATGAAAGCAAACTGATTAGATTTTCTTTCAGGAAGGGAGTTTCAGGGTTTTTTGTGTTTGTTTGTTATTAGGGGTTTTTTTAAACAGATAAATTATCTGAATGACCAAGAGGATGCCAGAGTCTGTTTAAAGCAAAAAGCAATGCTGGATAAACTAGGAGCAGGCCTGGGAAAGAACAGAGCAGCTGTCCCTTTAGGCAGCAGCAAGCCATTAGTTTGGCTCAGCCATCTTGTAAAAGCTCATCCGTAGATTTTCAGTTAAATTACGCAGCAGCTTCTCAGATGTCTGTGCTGCAGATTTACTTAAAACCCTCATGTATTCATGCTTCACTGAAAGACAACTGCCCCTGACACGTCTGGGGAAATCTGTTTGGAAATAAAATCACAGTACTGTAAATTCCTGTGTGACTCAAGACCCATACACTGCACACCCTCTCCTCCTTCACCTCCTCCTTGGGACGTGATGCAGCAAATATTCATGCTTAAAAGAGTAAGAGTTAGATTTGCAGGCAGTGTAAACTGACTGGTTTATCTTCATGGTTTCCACACCCTAACCATCCAACCCACCCTTCTAATCCACATGGGTTTATTTGTGCATTCATTATTAAAAAAATCATACAAAATAGGTCACACATTTTACATACTTGCAAATTATGCCTTGGGAAGCATCAAAGAGTCTGCAAATCACTGTTATACAATACAAGGTAATGGAACAAAACTATGAGCTCTTCTATTTGAACACTATGGACAAAAATTAGCTGTGAAAAGAACCTCAGAAACAAATTTTACCTGAGGCCCCAACTAACAGCTGCACTAGCAGAAAAATCAGTACACCAGAGGTTCTAGAAATGTTTAACTTGACCATGGAATGTATTTGACCAGTTTTCCAAGTGACAACACCACATTTTTACAACATGCTTTTATTGCAATACAGCACCAGCCATTAGTGACACCATATATCCAACAAAGCTCTTCACACTGTCTCTTCCAGCCACTATCAACCTTTCTAAAACATCTGTGTTAGAATAAACAGTCAAGAAATGTTTACATTTGATCTCACCACAACAGTGATTCAAATGTGAGGCATGGGGACTGGTTATGCACTCTTTGGCTCATATGCTTTGTTAACAAAAACAAAACACTTCAGCTGTATGGGGATGGCAGCAGCAATTCACCTCTGCTTCCTCTCACCCCAAACCCTGCTCTGGAGTTCTGTCTCTTCTCAAGTGAACACAAAATATTGATGCCCAAGGAAGCTGTAACTAACCAACGAAACTGAGTATGCAGAGTGTGTGTCCTGTGTCCCAAGCACATGCAGGAGGTTCACATTACTGCAGTTGCTAGGAAAAAAATATGACTTAAGACTTTTTTATCTTCACATGTAACTCTGGTGAAGTCAGAGTGATCAAAATAATTTCAGAATGCTGCTATAAATCACATGGGGAATTATTTTGCTGAATAATACTTTTTATTCATTCTATGATAGCAGCGGAGTTTAACAGTGAATGTTCTCTTTGTTGAGGAGATCATTAAACAGAATGCAGATATCCAACTTTTTCACCTTAATTTAGAGCTCAAAAAGCAGAAACTGCCCCGGCAAATATATTTTTGTGAGGTATGTGACATTATTGCTGTGTTTAAAACAAAACAGAAAAACATTAAGAACAGGATACAGTTACATTGACCACAACCAGTGTCGAAACATAGACTAAAAAAGGGCCAGTTTTCTTCTAATTTCTTAACTTACTATGTACACAACATTCAGAGTTGTGCTTTGTAAACTGTCTGTCCTGCTCAGTAGTTTATCATGTAAATTAGAAATACATCCAGACAGTCTGTGTGAAGTTCTAACAACAACCACAGAACTGCTAGCACACCTCCAAAGTTAATAAACCACTCTCCATTAAAATACCAAACTGCCTTATTCCTCTCCAGAAGGCAATCTGAAAGCTGGTGGTCTTCTAAGCTAAGCTCTGTATGCGAGATGTTGATCCAGGATTCTTCAGGGGTAGGAGTTGCCCACTATGGATGTGAATACAGCCAGGCAGAAGGAAAACCACAATGTGGTCATGGAACAACTCCTTCAGACACTGCCCACAGCCCACATCATGAAGTGACTGCCCTCTGAAAATTGCAATAACAGACTGCAGTTGTCTTCCCTGCCACACTCCAGCTAACCAGACTTGCACCAAAACAGCAGTCTAAACCTGCAGGAGAATAAGCCAGGTCTTCAAAATCCTCACTTTATCTGGAAAAAAAGCGCATCGTTTATTTGTGGATAGGATGAATGTGCTAGACATTTAGGTTTTTTCCAGAATTTCAAATCTCATTCATAAAAATTTCCTTTAAAACAGACCAATCTGTGAATTCTGATGAATTGGAGACTACCTGCTTCTTCTCCCCCCAAATCCTTTGTCTTAGCTTATAATGTCAGATGTAACCAAAAGTCTGTATTCTATCACCAGCTGTAAAAACGAGGTGGGGCAGTGTTCTTTGTCCCTTCCCTAACACCTCCCTGATAACTCCCTCCGGAAGGATCTCTTCTGTTAATGGGCCATCACTGCATGACTCATAAAATTACATCATCCCATTGTGAGATGCTCTGCCCAGGGGGAAGAACCAAGCATTCCCACCTGGATGTAATCTGAGGTTTGGAACACCACAGGCAGCCCTTGCCTACTGCATTCCCAGAGGACAAGAGCTACATAACCACCACTGGACCTTCAGAGGAAGACCAGACCCTTCTACAGGATCACCACTTTGACAGAACCATTTCTATCACTTCAAAGAGGATGCAGCCACCCCTAATGGGACTGTGTCCCCCACCCTGGCCAGCAGGGTGTCAAGTTGTATCCCGACTCTGACAGGTTAAGCCAGTGTTCCTGTATTATTGACTTGTTATATATACTAGTAAAGAACTTTTATTCCTATTTCTCGTATCTTTGCCTGAAAGCCTCTTAATTTCAAAACTATAATAATTTGAAGGGGGTTACATTTTCCCTTCCAAGGGAGGCTCCTGCCTTCCTTGGCAGACACCTGTCTTTCAACCCAAAACACCCTTATGTGTACTTAAAACCTGAAGAATTTAAAGAGTCTTAGCTATGAAAAAATAACATCTTAGTTTTAAAAGAAGGGATGGACACACACACAAAAATGCTGACATAAGAAAGCCATGCCTCCTTCCTACTAAAAATACCTTTTAGACCTGTTTTTGAGTCCATATCCACAGAAACATCTTCGACACAGCAGTGTCTACCTAAATTATGAGCACATTTGTCATTCTTTGATGAGGTGCTTTGTGCACTACAGTGATTGAGTTGGAATGACACCTTTGGTTAAGCATATAACTCTGTATGCAAATCTGATTAACCTATAGCAGTGCAAGTGCCCAAGTTACAGCACGACTTTGTTATGTAAAAACCCAGACCCAGAGAAGACTGCATGCAATGCATGCAATACATAAAACAGATCCTGAACATGGCTTAACTCAGCCTCTCTTTATGACTTTAGTAATCTTTCTTAAGAGAAGCCCTCATTTTATGACCTTTATTCTCCACATAATTTTACTGTCTTAACCCAGTCACACATTTCTACAATCATGTCAGAAAACTGCAGTCTCATGGCAGGAGACAGAACCAGTGCTCTGCTCTGGAAGCTTCAACTTCTGGGATGCTTGAATGGTGCACATATGTATTGAAGGAGACAGACATTCTCTCTCTTCCTATTAAAGGCAAAGTAAGAGAAAAGCCACTTTAATAATGAAATTTAGTGGCAAACGTACACCACCCACTGTTGTCTTTTTTCTTAGAGAAGTACCATTCTGAACAGTAATGTAAAGGTGGTGCCTTGTAAAAAGATCAGAGGTGCAACATTTTCTTCAGAAATGGTGACTCTCACACATCATCTGGTGCTACAACTGCACAGCAAGCAGCCAAGCAAACTTCAGTTTTAATCTAAGATGATTCTTGAATCACCATTTCCATACCAGTGACTTCCACTAGTTTTAGGTCCTAAAAGAGAAGAGCTTTCTGCAGCCAAAATTTCTGGATTTTGGCTCTGAAGAACAGAGAGGCATCCAAAGAAAACTAGATGTGAAAATGGACCCCTGCGAACAGAAATGAATGTGCAGGGGATGTATCTCTGCATCTACAAGTGCATTTTAACCATGATTTCTGAAGCACTGATTTTGTAAAGGTCAAACTGAAGGACAGCCTCTCTAGCAAGTGCACAGAAAACTCAAGTTGTGGTTTGCAGATGGAAAAGTAAGAATACTGTACAGGGCCTAGCAAAATCAACACAAATAACAAGATCTTGGATAAAACACAAGAGTGCCAAAATTCAAAGGACTGCAGCATTAGAAACAAAACTGAAATAATGAGTGGAGCATGCCAAAGAGTCAGTAGCTAAAGTCCTTGAAAGTAGATGCAACTGGAGAACAGAGTGGCAAAGAAAAGGAGGGTAATTAGTATACCAGGCCATGGACAACCATGGGCAACCACAGATACATCACTGGAATGCATGAAATCTCTTTGCCCCTTCATTTGTTCCTCAAATTGTGATATCCAGGCAGCACAACTGTAATGCTTTCTGCTACACAGGAAAATAAATTTTACTGTTTTGCTATTTGCTTGTTCATTTGCCAATAGGTTCAAGTGAAGATAAGCCCTAAATTGTTCACAAAGGACAGTTAATGCAATTCCACATAACCCTACAGAAATACAAATTTATTTTTCCAAGGAATTTGGACAAAGATCTGATCATTTTGTCCAAGAAAACTAACCACCCCCATCTGAAACTTTCAGTTGAACAATATGTAAATTAATACTCCTTTTTAAACAATGTTCAAGTTGTATTCCTTCCACTAGGATAAGCTGCTTATATGAACCACACTGAAGTCACAGGCACTTGTTCTAACTAAGCTGAGAAATATCACCACATTCCAATTTCCTGAAACAATTCTCTCAGTGACATTACACCCTGTGTGTTGTAATGAGGACCATACAGAAAGATTACAACCTTTACTTGAACTACAGGACACAGACCACGTCACCAAATTATCCAGACTGCTACTGACTTGAAAAAGGGCATTTATTCACTTAAACTCCAGCCTGATCCACAGTACTTTTCCCTCTGCTTTAAGCAGGCTGGATGCAGTAGCCAGACAGCATGTAATTGTGCAAACGTGGAAACATTTTAAGAAGTTACAGCCTGCTGAATGAAAAACTGACAGTACATCCTGGATGCCCCAAATCAATTAATTTTAACAAACAACATGTCTGAGAACATCCCAGGGATCGGAAGAATGACTAAAATAAAACAGAACACGCAGATGAGGAGACATAATTACACCACAGTCATGGGCTGAATGAAGTCATGAAAAAGCTTCTTGCCAGTGAAACTATTTAAAAACTATTCGAGGCTATATGACTGAGTTCTGGCACTCACGGTCTGAAACATCAATAAAACACTAAAAAATTACAGTTGATGTTTCTGAATGTCTACTTTCAGACACAGGAATACATGGCCAACTAGGAGACATGAACTGTTTATGAAAAAGAAGTCAAAGAAATAAAATACTGAAGTGGGGCTATTTCAATAAGCACAGACTAACATACCATTTCCCCACCAGAACATTTGCTTTGTGAGCATGCAGCTGTAGTCTGTGTTACATTTCAGTAAGACAACTGCAAAAAGAACATAAGAAACTACCCATACAGGTAAGAAAATTTCTAATAACATTAAGAGCTTTTGGTTTAGGAGAGATGTAGCAGGTATGGCTTGTGGCAGACAAAAAAAAAA
>VXAC01004001.1:904700-977983 GCA_013399225.1 Rhipidura dahli
GAAAAAAAAAAAGAAAGAAAAATGAGGGGACAAAGCAAAAACATTTGAGCAGCGATTTTTTTCCCTCTTCCTTTAGAATCTCTGGTACCTTGGTGACTGAAATGGAAAAGTCTTGCTACAAAGCCTCTGTGTCCTGAACTTGTTATGGAAAAAGGGACAAAATAACCATGTTTGATGTCTGAAGAAGCGCTGGCACGGCTTGCCTGGCTGTGCCAATTCACTCTGGCCCCTGTCCCTGAGCTCTCCACCAGTTTCACGGCAGCACAATGCATATGGTCTCTTTGGGACCATCTGTGCTTCTCTGCGGCACAGAAACCATCAATCGGCTTAAAGCCACACTGGGAGACAACATAAGTTGATTTGAAGTATTTTAAAGGCTGGGGCAGATTAATACTCAACAGGACTCCAACAGGGATACCTTCACAGTTCTTTCCAGTGTGGAGGAATACACCTCATTTAATCTTCATCACTGAACACCCTTGCCTTGGTATTCAATTTCTCAAAGTCTGATTCTCCTGACAAGATCTTCTTTTCTTAAAAGACAAGCTGCAAAGTAGAGAACACCCAGAACATTTTATCAGCCAGGCTTTCTCCTATTCTATTCGTTAGATGCTCTTCTCTTTTCAGAATGGGAAGGCACGTGGAAGTTGCTGGTTTTGTTTGCTCCTGGTCCGTGCAGAGAGGCCTCGCTGTGTCCTTACCGGGAGTCGGTGACAAAGCTGCCACTGACCTCAGCAGGATCAATCCCTCAGTCATTAGTACGTTCTAAACACTGCTCTTACCCAGCCAATTGTAATGGGCCTGCCCACAGTTGTCGGTTGTTTAACCTAAAAATTAGCTTAGCAATCACAGCTGAAATTACATGTCAGACTGTCGATGCATAAGAATACTTCATCCTGAGTCATCAAGAGTCTTATGATGATCTTAAGGGGTTTATAATTATTAACATCCAGGCAACAGACTCTGAAATTTGGTAAAGACTGGAATTTCCAGATGTGAGGGAGATTAGTTTGGATGAGAGGATAAGATTTATATTCTGTAAACTCCTTTTCTTTTTTCTTTTGTCCTACCAGTTGTTTTGTTCTTTCAGTGGTTGCATGTAGTCATCATCTTTGTACAAACACAACTTATGCTTTGCTACATTCATTCACAGAAAGTGTTTAAACAGTTGTCTCTTTTAACAAGCTATTAGCTGGGACACAGCTGAGCAGATGAATTTTTTTGTGTCAATTAAACAGTTAAATTAAGCTAAAAGCAACATATCAGAATCAAATAGCCAAGGCATGGAGATGTTTGAAATCTAAACATTACTCAGTATTTTGCAAAATAGGTTTTCCACAGCACCAAGGATTCTGGAGAGTCGTGGATTTAACAGATAATCCTGGTCTGGATTTTTGCCACCTATGTATTTTTTTTATTTGATAGTATAACCAAAGTTTAATTTTAGTTTCATTACATAGGTGCTGATGGGGTATGACTAAGAAGTAAAGACATTGTTTCATGTTTTTTAGCATAAAGGACATGGTAAAAATGGAAATGTGATCACAAGTTCCACATGTTGGCTTTCTTAGGAAAGCAAAACAAGCAGTAATTTGGATTTTTAGCACTTTTATGACATCCCTCACCCTGCAATGACAGTGTTCTGTTTCTCTGGGGATGGTGAAGAACAAAAGATTAGCAAAGCAACAGGGGCCATTATGAAAAGAAACTGCTTGTTGCGCAGTTCAAGCCCAGAGTCTTAGAAGAAGGAGCCTATCAGGAAAGAAAAATCTCAAACTGCAGGTCACATTAGCATATGTTCTTTTGGAGAACATTTAAGGGCAAGTAACATAGTGCAGCTTCATGTCAGAGCATTATTCAAAACATGGATGCTACCTGGAGGTAATCCAAGTCTCCACCCTAACCAGAAAGGTATCCTTCCTTCTCAGGAAATTTCAGTTAATCCAAGGGATTAGTGGGACAGCTACTTCTTGAGGGATTGTGCATGTGATTTCTTTTAAAGATTTTAAACATGTTTGTTTCCTTGCTTGTTTTCTTTCTTTGTAATATATGACTCCTATATTTATTAAGATAAATCTGTGTTTCCCTTCTCTTTGTGTGTGTAAAAGAATTCACTATATTTTTACAAACTCGTGATTTTTTTTCATTTTTTAACCTTCATAGAAATAATCAAAATAATTGGCTAGTACTTGACATTTATTGTCAAGTAATTATTCCCTTGTGTTGTTTTACTCTGTTTCATGTTGATGATAAATAATAGGATCCCTTGTCGGACACAAGATGAGGAAGAGGGAAAAAGCTTGTTTTACAAAGAAAAATGATGAGGTGAAAAAGGGAAAGAAGCGGCCATGTTAATTCACAGCAGCCTGCTGAAAACAGGATTGGAACCATTAGCTCACTCAACAGAGGTCACAGGATTGCCACTCTGTGACATAAATTTCAATTATTATAGACAGTGTCTCAACATAAAAGCAGCAGTTGACCTGAGCTGAACCCACGTTAGGCAAGAGGGTCATTACCAATAACACTTGGCAAATGGGAATTTTCCTGCAAGTGCAAGCTGAAAAGTGGAGTTATACACCCCCAGAGCACTGAGCGAAACCCTGCTCTGCTGAGTGAGTCTCTGGGCAGGATTTGTGACTACTCCAAAGAGAGTAGTTCTCATCCAACTGCAGAGACAACCTATTGAGAAATTCACAGTAAAGGAAAAGGCAATTTCTAGTGTCGCCTACAAAAATAAAGTTTAGTATCTTTTCTGAACACGAATCCTAAAAGCATTGAAGTTGATCCAGTGCCTTTCAAGTTAAGCTCAAGATTCCCACTGACTTCAGTGAGTCTGGATTGGGTTTAAATTTCTTATTCGCTCAGGGAAGCATTAGAACTGTCAAAGTAACTTTCATCAGGTTAAGCTGGATTAATGATACAGTAGTCACCATAAAATCATGGAATAATTTTGGTTGGAAGGGACTTCTGGAAGTCAGCTAGTTCAATTCCTGGCTCAGAGCAGGTCCAGTGAGGAGTTGCTTAGGTTTTTGTCCAGGTGAGCCATAGAATCATGGAGTATCCTGAGTTGGAAGGGTCATGGAGTCCAGCTCCTGGCCCTGCACAGAACAACCCCAGGTATCCCACCCTGTGCCTGAGAGCATTGCCCAAACACTCCTTGCGCTCTGTCAGGCTTGGGGCTGTGACCATTGCCCTGGGGAGCCTGTTCCAGTGCCAATCACCCGCTGGGTGAAGAGCCTTTTCCTAACATCCAACTTAAATATCTCTGAGAATGGAGATCCCAGCTGTCTGGGCACTTGTTTTTGTGTTTCTCATCAGAATTCCCTGGGATATAATTGTGTTGTCTCTTACCACTATGTCTCTCTGAAAAGAGTCTGTGATAGAAAGCAGAAATAAAACCTTCCTTTATCCTTCTCCCCTTACAGCTGACCAAAGACAGTTCTCTAACTCTCTCTCCACCTTGGTTGGCCTCCACTGCACTGCACTTTCTCCCATATGTTCAGGTATTTATTTACCCAGGGCAGGTAATAGGAGGCTGCTTACAGAGCTTTGATTCAAATACCTGTGGCCAGTAACTTGCCTGTTGCTGTGACATGTGAAATGCAAATTTTTAGCATCATTAAAAATCCCACCCGTGCAAAATAAACCATCATTGTCCTTTGTGACACTCCCGAACCTCTCAGGGTTGACAACTGTGCTACCACACATTTCTATCTGATACTGGGCAGAGCAGGAAACATTTTTAGGTGTTGGTGTTAGTTAGAACAGTCTTAGAGCTTCTTTTTCTTGGTTTTGGATACCAGAAAGGAACTGCTGGAGTACCAGCTACACCAAATTTCCCTTCTCCCAAAGCCAGCATGTCCTGTCCTTCACCTGATTAAGAAAGCACTGTGCTTTAATTCACTTCTTTGATACCCAGGGATTTCCCCAGATAATTAGATCTCTCCTTTACAGTATTGCTGGAATGGGTGCTAATATTTAGCCACTGTATGTCCTTAGCTGTTTATCTCCTTCAAATATGTGCTGTCTGAGCAAGACTATTGCCTCTGTCTTTTGTTAGCTGAGATACACAGAAAAACCCCATCCCCAGCAGCCTATGCTTCTCAAGCTCCTTACATAATATCTTCATTAAAATGCCAATCACAGGATGCTGCTCAGAGCCAGATCAGGCTGGGATCAGCTTTTTAGGCCATGTTCACTTTTGGACTTTTTGCCTGAGAAATTCCACAGGTTCACATGCTTCATTATGCAATTATTTTCTTGAATTCATTTTAAAAACTGCCCCCATGCTGAGTTCACAGCCCCAAAGCTGATCTTCCTTGTGATTTATTTTCTGATAGTAAAACGTTAAGAAAGAGAAGTCTGGATTTTTCTCTTACGAAGGGTCGTTGGTAATGAAAAACCCCTGGTATTTTGTGTTTTGCTTTGGGAAGACCAGCAGAGGGGGCCTAAACCAGAGAGCAAACCCCGTCCCAGATTTGTGCTGGAATTAAGAACATTATTATTTTTGGGTAAAAAACCCAAAATAACCCCACTTCATTTTAGTTCTCTATTAAAACCAAAGAGGAATACACTGATGAAAAGGAAAGTAGCTGTCTTAGGAAAACTGCACTGTCAAGAGGCTGTCCAAAAAGTAGTAGTAATTATTAAGGGGAGAAAAAATTGGCAATTATTATATGATTCTGTCATTGGCTAACAGCCTATAAAGGATGGTTCCCTGAAGCAACTTTTCATGGCTTTTGGAAGACATTCCCTCCACAAGCTACTCCCTAAGTTACTTCAGTGTTAGGAGATGGAAGAAGAAAAATTCAGTGCAGGATTTAGAGCAGGCTCCCAACATAGGTTCCCTGGCCAACCCCATGGTGGAGTTTTGTTCTGCTGACTATAGCAGGTGCTCAGGGAGACAAAACTCTGCAGAATCAGCCTTCTGGAAATACTCCTTTTCCTCCTTCTGCCCCTCACAATATTCAGTGTTGCAAGAGAGAAAGTTTTCCCTGTTTCTGTGAGTAGTCCTTTCAGTTCTAGTGCACCGAGACAGCCCACATGGAAAGAAAGCCTTCCCGATTGATCACAGAGGATTTAAAATGAATAAATATTGCACATATATACATGTACAGAGAGGGATATATACATATATAAAATTCCAGATGTGGAAAGGGAATGCAAATCTTTCCATTGAATTTGGTGACCTTGGAAAAACCACCCCAAGATGATAGACAAAAAACAGGGATCTAAGAATCAGAATGTAAATAACAATGATATTGTCTGCCTCTTCACCATGAGAAGATGGTTTGTTCTGAAGCAAGAAAGCAGAAATCTGTTTCTTTAAAGCAAAACAGAACCAAGAATTTCTATCTTGATTTCTAATGTTTCATTTGAATAATCATAAAGAATAACATTGAAGTCATGTCACACAAACAAAATGGCATTATCCTCAAATGGGGTTTTCTTCAATTCATCTGAACATGTTCTGTATTTCTGTTACTTAAATAAACACAGGTGATTTAGTAACACCTCAATGTAAACTAAAAAAAGTATGTTATGAAAAGGAAATGTATAACATGGAACAAGGACTCTGGGTTCCATCACTGTTCCATCATAATAAACAACTCTTATCTTCATATAGATGGCCCATCTCCTGCAAAAAGGCTTGGAGTTTTTCTGGATTTTTTTCTCTCTGAATAAAAGAGCTTTTAATGTCAATAAACAGGAAGAGAAGTCAAAATAGAGTGGTCTGGAGAAATGTGCATGTCTCAGGCAGACCTGCCTAGAGTTCACCCTTATGTGAAGGATAGATCTGGATTACTTAAGTCACAATAAAATATCTGGTGGGGTCAGGGAGGGAAACTTGATGTGCAGGAGTTTTTTGTCTGGAGGCAAATGTCCTTCAAAAGAAATGTGCCTCTTTTAAACAAATACTGTTAATGCTCACAGAGCACTTTGCAAACAAAACCCAAAGCCAAGGAGTTTATAATCAAATTGAAAAGTCATAGATGTGAAATTGGGAAGAAGGGCAGGTTCAAGTGCAGCTGCAGGTGGCTGGGATCACTGCAGAGTTTCAGTGCTTCAAACACAAGTGTCACACCTGGTACAAGGTGGAAAATGGCTCTTGCTTCTTCTATTGAGGAAATCCTGCCCAGCTATGCCACAAAAAGTCACTGACCAACAACCAGGAATCATCTACTTCTGTACCTGTAGATGCTCCTATTTTTGCCCTGGCTGCCTGAATAAGTATTGTCTTACCCCTGTGTATTTTATATTGCTATTTTGCATTTTTCTGCAATGCTCTGTCGTTATAAGACATTTTTCTATATATTTTTAATTTCTTTTTTCTGAGGGAGCAAATAGTGAGGTGTAAGGAGTGGAGAGGAGGAGAGAATGATTTACTCACAGTTATACTTAGCTTAACTAAACAGTTGCAAAGACTTGCGTAATCACCTTTGCTCCATCTTTGCTAGTAAGTAAAGCAATCTTTGAGCTTTCTAGTACTGAGACAAACTGGACTGACCTGGCTTGTGTGTGTAGCTGATGTCCCTCAGACATACATCACATTCCTTTTGACAGTGTTTGTGTGCAAAGCCATATCAGGAACCTCAGTAACAGATTGAAAGTATGGATGATCCGATGCCAGTGTACGACTCCATGCCCTGATCCTGTTTGACTGACTGGTACAGATGCAGCTAACTCTGGCAAAAAAAAGTGCAATTTCTCTAGTTTACCATCTATTGCTTGGGAACAGGTTGTATTAATCTATAAAACAGTGGCAGACAGCTGTATTTACTGATTTGCAAATGGATAGAAGACACGATATTTCAACTTATCCTAATTATTCAGCCTGGAGAAGGGAAGGCTTCGGGGAGTTCTTAGAGCACCTTCCAGTGCCTAAAGGGGCTCCAAGAGAGCTGGAGAGGGATTTGGATAAGGGCCCAGAGTGACATTATATGGGGGAATGGCTTTAAACTGACAGAAATTGGAGTAGGCTTTAGGAAGAAATTCTTCCTTAAGAGGGTGGTGAGACACTGGCTACAGACTGCACAGAGAAGCTGTGGCTGCCCCATGGCTGGAAGTGCTCAACGTCAGACTGGATGGGGCTCTGAGAAACCTGGTCTAGTGGAAGGTGTCCCTGTCCTTGGCAGCAAGGTTGGAACGAGATGATCTTTAAGGTCCCTTTCAACCCAAAACATTCTATGATTCTATGATAATTAGAACTTGACTTTGAGTTTTAAATTGATAGGAACTCACACACAAACATTTAACTAAACAAAGTGAAATGAAATGGATGCAAGTCATTAGCAAAATTAAGGAATAATTTGAAGGAAGAAAAGATGGGAGTTATTTTCTTCAAGTCTCTAAATTGCCTGAGAAAGGCAGCAGGCAGAAGGGGCTATGTGTGAAAAAACGTGCAATTAGGGAAGATAGGAATGCAGAGGCTTAAATGCTGAAAACCTCAGAGACTTGAATTCAAGAGAGTAACTTGGATGCAGAAATCAGAGGAGCTTGTGTTGATTTTAAGCAACAGGGAAAATTTCATTGACATAGTGTCAGCAGAAGTGTACCTCAAATCAGCGTCAGATCAGTGATTGCCACATTTAAAGGGCTCAGATGGATGTTTCTTACCTAGGATACAGTTTCAGGTTTTCAATAAATGCTGTTACAAAAAAGATGACACTTTCTGAAATAGTAATTTATGGTTAAACAAGGTATGAAATAAAACCAGTGGAAGGAAGGTATATCCATTGTTTGCTCAGACATATGTATGTAAGAAATATTTTTGGCACTCTGTTACATTTACATGGGACTGTCTTTGCCTGGATATGTGTTTGTCTCCTCTTCAGGCAACATTAAACCATACAGCACAGGTAACATTCTGAAGCAGATAGGATGGAGGCATGGCCTTACTTCACTTGCATTCATTTAATGACAGATTGTCCATGAAGTTTTGTTTTCCTAAACAAAGGGAAGAGCTTTTCTCCTTATAAAGTATTCTGTTTTGCTCATGGTGAAAGAGAAAATAGAGGAAAAGGGTGCTGTACTTACTGCTGTTCATTTTAGTGTTATTGTACTCTCATAAATAATTGAGTGAAGTAAGAGTGGTTTTCAAATTTATGTTTTACACAGACTCTGATATAATCTCAGATAATTGCACTGGAGCTTTATTCACTCTAATGTGGATCAAAGAAATTGCATCACAGCACAGTGGAAAATACTCACACCCATGTTGTCACAGTATTATTAGCAGAGCTGGCAGCAAGTCGTGTGAGGCCCACCTTGAGAACATTCCAAGAGGAAGCACTTTACCCATAGATATGTGAAAATGTAATTATTTTATAGATCACAGCATCATTTGTGTTCAAAGGGATTTGAGAGACCATCCAGTTCCAACCACCTGCCATGGGCAGGGACACCTTCCACTAATCCCAGGTTGCTCCAAGCCCCATCCAGCCTGGCCTGGAACACTGCCAGGGATGGGACATCCATGGCTTCTCTGAGCAACTTCACCATCCTCAGAAAGAAGAATTTCCTCTTAATATCTAATTTAACCCTGTTAGTTTCAGTTTAAAACTGTTGTGCCTTGTCCTGTCACTGCATGTTTGTAACCTGACTTCATGTTTCTTATAAGCCTCTTTATACATTGAAAGGCCACAACAAGGTCTCCATGGAGCCTTTCTCTTCTCCCAGCTGAACAACTGCAACTCTCTCAGCCTTTTGCCACAGGAGAGGTGCCCCAGCCCTCTGACCATTTTCATGGCCCTCCTCTGAACTGCTCCAACAGGTCTACACTGTTTTTGTCCCAGGAATCCATAACTGGACACAGAACTTCAGTTGAGGTCTCCCCAGTGCAGAGTAGAGGGGGAAAATGTGGGCTGCTGGCTCATGTCCAGTTTCTCACCCATCAGGATCTCCAAGTCTTTCTCCTCAAGACAGCTCAGTCCTTCCATCCCCCACTTCCTCTTCTGCACAAGGTCTCCTCAATACTGCACAGCTGAAGAAAAACAAAACTATATAGAAGAAGCAATCCAATCAAATTTCTACCATATTGCTTTAGAGACAGAAGGCAGCTTATCTTGTTTTTATTTACACTAAGTGTGTCAATATAATTTGTGCAACTCTTGAGAATAAGGCTCATTATCATATTATGTGCTGAGTTTAATTGACCTGTTATCTGCTGCCACTGAGACAGCATGGGAACCTCAGCAAGGCTCACAGAGGGTGTGGAGCAAGACTGTGACCTCTCACATTAGTAACTGCTTGTCATTTTGTTTTCAGAGCCTTGTACTCCAGATTTACAATGGCTCTTGCACTTCCCAGCAGCAGTTAAGCCCTTTGTGCAGGTATCAGGATGTGTTTGCTGAACTCCACAGTGCTGTCTGCATCAGCCACAGGGCAAAGTGCAGCAGAGCTGTCATTCATGCCGCTCATATTCAGGTTGACTTTGGTTGACTTTTAAAAGCTGTTAGCAGTGGCCTCTTCAGAAAGTGAAAATTAGTTTTTTCATGTGGAAACTAAGTTCAGGTATTATAAAAAGAATTTTTTTTGGTCTTCCTTGGAAACTAAGATATTGGTCAAATCCAATGGCTCCATTATGATGTGATCCTTTAGAAATCATAGAATCATTAAGGTTGGAAAAGACCTCCAAAATCATCAAGTCCAACCTTTGACCAAACACCACCTTGCCAGCTAAACCACGGCACTAAGTGACACATCCAGCTGTTTCTAGAACACTTCCAGGGATGGTGACACCACCACCATCCTGGGCAGTCTGTTCCAATCCTTACCCATGGTTTCAGTGAAGAAACTTTTCCTGATATGTGACCTCATTCTGAAGCACAACTTGAGGCTGGTTCCTCTTGACCCATTCCTTGTTCCATTGGAGATGAGCCCGACCCCCACCTGGCTCCATCCTCCAGTAAGGAAGTTGTAGAGAACAAGAAGGTCCCCCCTGAGCCTCCTTTTCTCCAGGCTGAACAACCTCAGCTCCTCCAGCTGTTCCTCATATGACCCTCCAAACCCTTCCCTGGCTCCGTTGCCCTTCTCTGGGGGCTCCAGCACTTCAATATCTTTCTTGTACTGAGGGCCCAAAACTGGACACAGGATTGAAGGTGTGGCCTCACCAGCACTGAGTAGAGAGGGAGAATCACTTCCCTATTCCTGCTGGCCACACTATTTTTGATGGATGCCACTGGCCTTCTTGGCCAGATGTCTCACTCCACTTTAGTGCTCTGTCAAACATCTCTTCCCTAAGCAATTGCAGGCTCTGAGGCAGCTCTGTTACTCTCAGCTCTCAAAGCTGCACTTCCAGCAAGGAATTTCAGAGCACTCCTGGCCATGAAGGTTAGACTGGAAGTGGCAGCTTTGGACTCCCATCAATGTCTTGCCAGTTTCTTTGGGATTAAGAAATTTCAGTCTGGCACGGTTTAGATCATTTAGACCAGCCGTGTATAAAAGCTGTGGCCTGTGGTAGTTTCACTGCTGGTGGGGATTTCAAAATAAATCTTTTGAGTTTACTTGAACAGGTAATTCCTTAAGTAAACTTACCTATCATTAAGAAAATACTAATGAGATGAGCATATTTACTTTCTACAAGTTGTAAAACAGCAAGAATGGGCATTACCTTGTAAAGGATGTTTTAAGTTTTCTGAATGCTCTCCTTCCCAAGCTCTGGTTGAGACTGAGCAGGAACTTCATGCCCATCTCAGGGGTAGGACATAAAATCCCCACCAATGGAGGCTGTGCAAGTGTACAAACACACAAAATCTCTATAACTTTACCCTTTTTTTTTAACAGGAGAAACATGTTCTACTCAGTTTTGTTGTAAAAGAAGGGTTGAAGCATAGAGTTAACAGGATAAATTCTCGCCAACAACCAATCACAAGATGCTGGAACCTTGTGAGCTTCTCTTACTCATCTTTTCTATGCTCAGCCCCAGTTGCTGCATTCCTGTGTCTTTGGGGATAGCTGGGAAAACCCACACTGGGAATATATTGTGCAGCTGCAGTGTACATCCTTTTCCAACTTTATACCGCCTGTTCGGGTGTGTTGTGGTGCAAAGCTACAGGATTGTGTGTGCACCCCCTGCATTTAGCACATGGAGGAAATGAGACCCAGAGAACACTTTAAATTACTTGCTGTTTATTTATATTATTTTTATTATGTACAACATTAAGGTTCCATTACACTGTGCATTGCACTAACACAAGATAAATAGTTCTCAACTCAGGAAAACAGGAGAAAACAGAGGAATATAAAAATAGCTGTTACTTCTAGCTGTGTAACTGATAATTCTCTGACTTCCTTTATAACCTTCAGAGGCCTGTTTCAATTATGAACCACCACAACCATTTAATTTACAATTATTAGTTTGGACATGGTTGATGGCTGGGGCTATTTACAGAAGCAAAGTGTGTTGATGTTGTGTTTTTGTTTTCTATCACCTTTCCCTTGACATATGGATTAGGTTTGGACTGGTTTGCTGAAAAATCAATAAGAATCTGAGGGTTCAAAGGTATACCATGGCTGTGTTTTGCCTCAAAGAGCTGTAATGCAAATTTTATGGTAATGCAGGTGATTCATAAATTCTTTGCTCACTGATGGAGCTGGAACAGACTGAGCAGCTGCATGTGATAAGGAGCCATCCTGTGCTGTGTCTTCTGGCAGATCAGGGGCCTGTGCCTGTTAGATTTTGGGAACAGGATGTATGTCCTGTCCTACATAAGCTCTGCATGCATTTGTGTCATGTCTGGTTAGGAGCCAGGCATTACTGTGGGTTTCCCTTTTCATAGAATCATAGAACAGTTTGGGTTGGAAGGGACCTCAAAGACCATCTTGTTCCAACCCTGCTGCCATGGGCAGGGACACTTTCCACTATCCCAGGTTGCTCCAAGCCCCATCCAGCCTGGCCTGGAACATTGCCAGGGTTGGGTTAGCCACAGCTTCTGTGGTCAGCGTGGGCCAGGGCCTCACCACCCTAACAGGAAAGAACTTCTTCCTAACATCTGATCTACACCTACCCTCCTTTAGCTTAAGGCCCTAAAAGTCCCTCTCCAGCCTTCTGTCTCACGAGAGTACTTCCTCTCATGAAATACTTTGCTACATCAAAGCAGCATGAACAGTTTTTCACCTCTGCATGAAGGCACTAACAAATCCGTGGTGAAGAGCTGTAGATGAGTGATGTGATGACCAGAAATGCTGCAGTCCCCAATGGTTTTAGAACTTGATGGTATCCACCAACACGAATTTTGGAGCCCAGGGTCTGAAAGGCTGGTCAGATTGTGTGCATGTGAGAACTGGGTTTGCATTCACAGGTGGGGATGCAGGAGGCATGTCCAAGGGCAGGTGGCTGCAGAAGGGCTGGAAGCCCTCGGAGAGCTTCAGAAGGTGAAGGAATCGCCGGTGTCCCTAAAAGATAGCCAGCCACGAGGCTCTCCAGGAAATCAGGCACCGGCCTTTGTTCTCCCGAGCAGTGTTCGATCTCTGCATACCGAAGCCGAGCCCTGGACACCGCCCCGCTGCCCGGGACGTTCGGTGGACAGCGCTGTTTGCAGCGGAAGAAGGCCGGGCAGCCCTGGCTGCCCGGGGGGCACGGCGAGGAGGGAAAACAAAGGGCTCCTCTCCCAGAAGCCGACCTTCACCCCCCGGCCGCACGCCCGGCCTCTGCCCCACAGACCCCGAGCTTATCGCAGCAGCCTTGACCGCCGCGGGGGGAGAGCGGCCGAGCGGAGCGGAGAGGACGGGGAGGGAGGGGACGGGGGTGGAAGGCAGGCGGGAGGCGGGGAGGAGGCCGGCGCTGGCTGCGGGCAGCGGGGGCGGCTCCCAATAAAGGGGCGCCGTGCGGGTGGGCGGCGGTGCGGCGGCGATGGCGTGGGGGTGTGCGCTGTGTCTGGCGCTGGCGGGAGGGGCTCTCCTGGCGCTGCTGGTGCAGCTGCTGCGCTGGCTGAGGGCTGACGGGGACCTCACGCTGCTCTGGGCCGAGAGGTGGGGGAAGAAGCCAGGTAATGCCGCCCGCCAGCAGCCCCGGCAGGGGATCGCGGTGGCGCCGGGGGCGGGCGCGGGGCGCTCCGCAAACGGGGTGACGAGGAGCACAGGGGTGCTGGTGGCACCAGCCGTCCCGTAGGGTTAGCCATAAAAGTACCCCAGAAGTGTAATTTACCTGCCTTTACCTGGATAAGGCGCGTGGTGCCCCTCGTGCCGGCAAAGCAGCTCCCCAAAAGCCGCAGCCGTGAGTTCCCGCGGGTCTGTGCCGAGGGCTGTCTTGTTTGGCCCAAAACTGTTTGTTTTGCATAGTTTCTGGGCAGGTTCCCGGTCCTGGCAGGGACCCGCGGAGCAGCTGAGGCTGTGGAGAGCGCTGGGCACAGGGACAGAGTGGAAAGAAGGCTCGGAAAGGGACGAAGGTGCCTGGCCCCTGTGGCCGGGACGAGTGGCGTTGTAGCCTGAATGTTTAGCTTCTGCTCCAGCCTGTTCTGACATCTTCAGGCAGATCTCGTGTTCACAGGGCTGTCGAAAGTGTTTACGGTGAAGTAAACATGGTTGTTAATGCTGGGGCTGTCTGGGTTTCCTCTTCCGAGAATTGTGCCCTGGATGGCACCCGGGACCAGCCCGGGCACGCGATGCTGTCAGGAGCCCTACGCTGCATCTCTGTGAGGTGCTTTGTCACCTGGGGGACAAAAGTTCAATAAAATACTGTCAGACAGGCACTTTCAGTTCTTGCTCGTGTTCAGCTTTCTATTCTGACTGCAGTTCTCCCTCTTTCTGGACAAAGATCTTTAGGAATCATAGTTTTTGTTTGCTTAATAGAGATTTTTGGCACAAATTTGTGAATATCCACCTGCTGTGGTGATTCGTGGCAGCTGTGAGCTGCTGGCTGTGGGTGCTTGAGGTGGAAGTGGAGAGTGGGCACAGAAGCTGATTGGAAAAAGGGTAGGGATGAGACACGCTGTAAGATGTCCCATGTGGGAATTGAAACGGGCTGTTGGGTTGAGATATAGAGAAGGGACTGCATGGAATGAAGGTGGATCAGGAATGGTGGAGTGATGGTTTGAGCCTGGGACCATGATTCCTTAGGGGATGATGGCACAGGTGAAGTTTGGCCTTAGGAGCAGCTTGAGAAAGGAGTAGGACAAACTTGAGACATCCTTGTCTCTTGCTCTCAGTAGAAGCTTCCTGCAAATGTGCAGGCTTTTCTGTTTTCTATAGATGGATTAGCACAAGTAATAAAGCTCTAAAAATTACTATATTTAAATCAGTGTGAACAATCTCCTGTAGCTCTTTGGGTACTCAGCCCAAAGTTTTGTATGAACTCTGTCGGATTTCCCTTGCTGCAAGAAAACTACAAAGTCTCTGTGTGTGGGCTTTGTAAAGAACACGGGAGAATCAGGGCAGAGAAATGAGATAAATCTTGACTAATACAAACAGAATTGAAGTTTTTGTCCTGAGGCATCTGTGTGCAATACACATCAAGATGTAGGAGCTCTCTTGGGTAGACAAAGTGTTATTTGAATGTAGCCTTCAGAATTATTGAAGGCCTGGAAACCCTTTGAGTAGACTCTAAAAATTCCCATGTAAAGACCAATGCAATAGTTTTGTGAAGGAATTGCTTTAATGTAATACAAGAAGAATCAGGCAGAAATTTGTCAGCATAAGAGGTGAGCTGTGTTTTGGCCACCTCCCCTTTCCCCCCAGCCTCTGTGCCTGTAATTAAGAAAATACATTGCTGAAATGGTACCATTTAGCAAATCGGGTAAGAAAAGAGAAGAGACAAACACTAGAAATCATGTTTCATTAAATATATTCTCCCTTTTCCTTCTCTTCATATTGTGCATGTAATGTAGGGTGCCTAAGTAAATAAAGTGTGGATCCCTTGATTTTTAATTAAAGCTGTTATTAGAGCTATCACTCTTGCAGTCATTATATTGTGTTATCACTTCTACAACACTATTATGGGTGTTGAAGTTTTTGGAGATTAAGGTATTCAGCAGAAAGTGGACTGATCTCCTGTGTTTCTTGTGCTATAAACAATAATTCCAAAGAAAGACCTTAATGTAGGTAAGGCTGGTTCTAATTTGCTGATTCAATTCTATAAAGAAAGTTGACTTTTGGATTTATTCATTGGCAGGTGCTGGATTGCTCCCCATCCTCTGAATATGTGTGTGGTCAGGAGAGAGGGGGTTTTGGGTGCTGGATGCTTTTCCTTACATGTTGTGTTTCATTGGGTGGATAGAAGTCACCTTAAACTCTGTGCTTTTCACAGGCAGCTTAATGTTATCAAGCTAAGGGGGAACCTTGCATGTATGAAAACCCTGCTCTTAAGTCTAGGAACAATGGTATGATTCTTTAGGGCTTTGGAGTGGATGTTGTGTTTTAAACTTCCCTACTTCCAATATTTTTCCTGAAAGAAATGGCATGGCAACCTTGTCCTATAAGAGCTATAAAATGTTGGGGAAAGCCTCCAAACAGAGCTACAGAACAACTTTTTAGATTACTTGCAGTGCTACTCAGTTCAGCCTCTCATTTGTTATGCCTTGTAGCACAGTAGTTAATGGTTAGTAATAGAATAATCTGCTTTTATTTTGTAATTTGGCGTGGTTAATTTTTAAACTTATTTCCAGCAACAACAGGACATTTATTCTGGAGCAAAGCTAATGGTTTGGTACTTGTTCCACACCAGCATTTGAAGTTTCCCATTATGTTAACTCCCAGTATCTCAGTGCTTGGTAACGATGAGCTCTGGGGAATTGTGGGGGAAAACTTTCCTTATCTCAGTTAATTATTCTGTTCACAGAACAAGATCCTGAATAACTGCTGTGAAGCTGCCCAAGACAGGTTGGGAACAGGGAAACTAAGTGGTAGGAGGAAGCGGATTTGTTTTCAGTAGCAAGAGGAATGAGTGTGGTAAGCAGGGTTGAAATTATGTGCATGTGTTGTTTTGTTCATGTAGTGTTTGTCTGCTCGGGTTTTCTGCAGGAAAAAAACTGTAACAGGAGAGGCAAACTCCCATGTTTATTGTGATTAATCCAATAAATTTGGAATATACTGGAATAAAACTTCAGGAAAATAGTGTGAATAAGCTTTACAGACAGCAGCCATTTGTTCTAGTGATGAACATTCCTTCCTGTGGACATTCCTACAACGTCAGGAGCATCTTTCCAACTCCCCAGTTCATAACCTTAGAATACATCTCCCCTTTGGGAAGTGACTCCTGTTGCTATTGTTAGTGTTTTTAGAAACAAAAAACTCCAAAACGACCCCAGATCACTAAAGCTTGGCTATAGGAGGGATTTTTCTTTGTCTGAAATACAGTCAGCTTAAGGAAAGACAAATAATACTCACTGCCAGCCCCACAAAGTCAAGCTGAGCTCTGATAGTCAGTCCTGAGTGCTCACTGCTTTTATCTGAAGGTAAAGGGTTTTGGTGCTGGTCCCTTTGTGGGATTTGTGTCATTAAGACTCCAAAAGTAGAAGTTTGGAACACAGTGTAGAGAGAACCAGGAACTGATCACCAAAGAGAGCAGGAAGTAAAAGCAGTGCCAGCCACAGTGAAAAAGGAGTACTTTTGCTAAATGAAATGAGTGGTTAAGTTTCAGTGAGCTGAAAAATGATGTTCTGACCCTTTTCAGAACGGAACTGGCTTTAAGTCTGAGGAACTGCATTTGGCTCTGCTATTTGAATTATGCCATGAGATCTTTCTTGGCTGGCTAGATGTTGGAATGCACAAACTTGAGAAAGAGAGGGAAGAGCTCCTGTTAACAGCACTCTGAGTCAGATTTTCCCCAAGACTGATGCTACGTCTGATCTTGAGGAGCACAGACACGTGTCAGGCAACGATTCCTTCTGGAAAGAGCTCTGATATTTGTGGTCCTTCATCCCTAAATCATGTTCTGGAATTAATTGAGTGATTTTTCCAGCCATCTGCGGTATTTGATGATTTTGGATATATATGTCTGGAAAACTAAGGCTTTTCCCAGGGGCCAGGTGCACCATGGAGTGGGGGTGATTGCAGACAAATGTGAACAGGCTTATCAGCAGAGGAGTAAAAGAAGCAAGATGCTCTTATTTTTACTACAGGTTAAAAACATGCCAGGGCAGGAGCTGTGAGTACACGGGGAATTCCCACATGAACTTACTCCTTGGGAACTCTGTGTTCTGTGCCTTGGCCAGTGCAGGAGCTAACCTGCATCAGATGCAAAATGAAGTGCCTGAACATCCATTGGGGTTTTTGTGATTAGCTGCCTTTGTTCAGATAATTTTGCTTTGTCAGTGACTACTCTGGAACATTTTTTGGGATGAAAACATTATTTGGAAAGATTTGCTTAGGCTTTTGTTTGTATTCGCAATACAGTAACTGTTTCCTGTCAATTCCAAGAATTCTCTTCTCCCTTTTCCTCTGAAGCTGTTTTTGATGAGGTTAGTGGAATTGTTATGAGTGGATGGCCTGCAGAAATGCAATCAGATTTCTTCTATCAGGTAAATAACCCATGTTTATTTAGATTAGCCTTGGAACAAAGTTCAAATGGCAACAGAACAACTATGAACAATTTCACAACTGCGTGTGACTGAAAAATAAAGAAGTCAGGATTTTGTAATACTCCCCAAAATGAGCATATTTCTTGAAAACAGCACCAGACTACACCCCTGCAGTGAGTTAGATGCTTCTCCTAGCATTGGCAATGTGTGAACTGCTGTCTTGATTCTTTTGATAGAACATGAACTGCGTGGCAAGGTTGTCTGGGTGACAGGAGCCTCAAGTGGCATCGGAGAAGAACTGACTTACCAGCTGGCAAAGCTGGGAGCCTTGCTTGCCATCTCTGCCAGGAGGGAGGATGAGCTGCAGAGAGTGAAAAAGAAATGCCTTCGTAAGTACAACTTAGCACTTCATGCAAGCAGTTCCACCCTTGCTGGGCTGGGATTGCCACAGGAACACTAACTCACATATCACAACAATAAATTTAATGATGGAAGGCAACTTTATACAGAGCTGGTATCTTCTTTTTGTGAGTGAGGAGCCTTTGTATAGATGTGTATTTCAACTGCCTACACACGCCTCTGTTACCTAAAAATCTCATTAGCACTTGCAAGTGCTCTTCTAAGGTACTAGATTAAGAAATGGAAAGAATACTGTGGGGAATGGAGGAAACAATCTCAGGGGTATCATCCTGTAAAGAACCAAACCACGTAGCTGCTGGCTACTAAAAAATATTCTTTCTTCAGGTTTGTGCACATTACAGGCAGAGAGACAACTGACTTTGCTCTTTGGAAAATGGACTAATAAAAGTGGTCAGAAAAAGTTGTTCTAAGAATGTGTAAGAAAGAGGATCTCCTGTAATCAAGAGGAAAAAATGTGAAGCAAAATATTTAACTATTTCAGTTATCTTCCAGTTAGCTTTCATATGCCTGATGAGTCAGTCTGGCTTCATTCCTCCTGTTTCTCTTTTTCTCTCACATTTTCTGGCTTGGCAGCAAGAAGAGCAGGCAGTTAATTCACACTCATAAATAGAGGGTTTGAACTTGATTAATGTTACATATTTTTTTTCAGACTATTTATCCTCTATAGCTGAGGATGGAGTATTTTATGTGGAATGTATTATCACACCAACAGGTCAGTCTTAGAAATGTTGACACAATGTCCACAGTCTACTTGGAATGTGTGCTAGGGAATAATCAGATGTTTTTCTTGGATTAGCACCTAAACATCCCTAGAAAGCTGAAAGTTGCAGCAGCCTACTCAGAAAACCTTTCAAGGAACTCTCAAAAATGCACAACTCCTTAGTTTTATTGTCTGGGGGCTCCAAAAAGCAGTCACTCAATTTTATATTTGAAAAGAAGCAAGGGGCATGTGATGACAGTGTGGCTAAGAGGCAACCATGACAGAAGCCCAGTGTGATGCAATGGTCAGCACAGGGCTGCGACACCCTTTGCATCTGTGGCTGTTTGTTGTGATTGCAAAACTCCTGACACGAGAGAGGCTGGCAGCAGCTGCAATCCTGGATAAGCACTTTCAGGAAATAACTTGTGTGGCGTGCTAAGGAATATTCAGAAATGTTATTTCAAGTGATGGGACCGAGAGCGTGGATTTATCTGAGGTGGTTTCTGCCTCTGCCAACTTTCAGGGACCCTGTGAGTGTCTGAGCTGTGCCATACACAAGCTTGAAAGTCTCATGTAGCCCTGTGCTTTGCCAAATTTGCTGCTGAACTTTAACTGAAGGTCTGACCAGTAGGAATCCTGGAAACTCTTCAGTAACACAGAAACATAACTGGGCATGTAGTGACAGGACAAGGGGGAATGGCTTTAAACTGACAGAAACCAGGTTTGGATTAGTTATTTGGAAGAAATTCTTGCTTTTGAGGGTGGTGAGGCCCTGGCACAGGTTGCCCAGAGAAGCTGTGGCTGCCCCATCCCTCGAAATGTCCAAGGCCAGGGTGGATGAGGCTTTGAGCAACTCGGTCTAGTGGAAGGTGTCCCTGCCCTTGGCAGAGGGGTTTAGAATGAGGTGATGTTTAAGGTCCCTTCCAACCTAAACCATTCTGTGATTCTATGATGGTTCATGTTTTCCACAGCCAGCTTTTGAGTAGTGGAAGGTAATAATTGGACCTACTTCCACTCTCATCCTTTGCTTCTCAAGGCTGTGTAAATCCATCTTCTACCCCCTTCCTTGGCGGTTATGTGTGCCAACCTCCCTAACCAACTTAGTGGCCCTTTGCTACCCTATCTCCAATTTGTCAGTATTTATTTTGAGCTACAGGGTCCAAAATCAGACACAGTGCTCTAGGTGCAGTCTTAGAATGCTGTGTAGAAACTCCTAAAAAAAAAAAAAATCACTTTCCCTCAGCTTAGTCTGCTTTTGCTAGTGCAGCCCATCAGCATTTGTCATTGCAAGAGCCAGTTGCTGGCTCGCACTCAGCTTGCTGCTGTCCTTCCATTGGGACCCCAGGTCTTGTCTGGAGAGCTGGTCCCTGATTCTTTGGATGTTGGCCTGCAGTGCTGCAGGGCATTGTCCTGTCCCAGATGTGAAAATCTGCATTTTAATTTATTGAGCTGAATGAGCTTTGTCAGACTATTCTTAGAGCTTGTTGAGGTGCCACTCCATGGCAGTCCTTCTCTCCAATAGCTGCTCCTCTGAAATTGATGTTAAATCAAAATTTTATGAAAACCTGTGGGTTTTTTTCCCCATCATCTGGGTCATTAATGAAGGTATTTGAACATATTGATCATGGAGGGACACCACAGCTGATCACAAAAAGCAATTTGGTCAGGAATATGGCCATGCTAAATCCATGGTGGCTTCTCCCACACACCTTCTCCTTCACTTACTTGAAAATTGCTTTCAGGAGGAAATGCCATGTAATTTTCCCAAGAACTGAAGTTAGGCTGTAGGACATATGTTTTTTTCCTGTCTCTGGGGAGCTACTCCACTTAGAAGAACATTCCAAAAAGGAGTGACTTTGGTCAGCTCTTGTAAATCCTGGATGCATAGAGTGCCCTGCTTGTACATGCATTTTGTCCCTAATTTGTCTGACTCTAGACAGTGCTTCCTTTCCCAGAGCGCAGCCTCAGGAGTGTGGGAGACTTGAGAGATCTTGCCAGAGAAGATTGAGGTGAAGAAGTCAATAAGTACCTCATGTTTTTCTGTGCATTTCATCAGTTCCTCCTCACCATCCCTGTCCAGCAGTGAGCTCACTCTGTCTTTGGTTTCCCTTTTGTTGCTGCTGTACCTGTGGAGCCTTTGCTGCCTTTCACATTCCTCAAGTCCAAAAATTTCAGTTTTAACTCCACCCAGATATTGATCTTCCTGATTCCATCCCTGCATGCTTGTCCAGTGGCTCCACGTGCTTCCTGAGTGGCCTGTCCCTGTTTCCAGCTGCCTGTTTTGTCTTTGCAGCCGAGTTCAAGGCTGTCCTGTAAGGTTTGAGTAACACAGGGCAGATGAAGTGTGAGCTGCAATGTGCAACACCAGTGTGAATTTGGCTGATTTATGGGGCATAATTGCAGCTCATGTGCTGCAACACGCCTTGGATGAAGAGGTTGAACACAGCAGCAGCTGAGCTGGGTGTCAGAAACAAACACATACTTCTTGTCCAAAGTTCAGTGACACCACCCTGTGGTACAGGTTTGTGCATTCTACACAGCTTAAAAGCTGAGGGGGAGAAAGAGACAGAGGGAAAGGACTCCAAGAGCCATGGTAATACCTGTTGAGTCATGCACATGCCAACTCAACACTTCATTGCACTTGGGCAGGAGGGAGAGAAAACAACTTGTATAACTCACACAGTTCCTGCAAGAGGCTTCTCTGTTTACCCCAATTTCTTTCTTTTGCCAGAAATACTGGAGGCTGTTTTCTCTCAAAAGCCCTAAAAAGGAAAACAGAAAGTGGGATGGGATGTTTCTCGGTTTGGCAAAGGTCAAATATGATTTAGTTATGGATAGGCCAAATGAGTGACAGGCAATCTGGAATTTCAAGAATTACACAGTAATTGAGGTTGAAATTGACCCCAGGAGGTCACGTTGATCAGCCTCTGCTGGAAGCTCAACCTCTGTCGAAGGACATTTGTACAAGGGGGAAATAAAAGGCAGAGGAGGAAATGCTGAAGAGCTGGAAAATACTTCTGAGCCACAGTGTTTGTCATGTTATGAGAAACTGCTTCCTTGGATCAACATGTGTTGAAAAGAGTTATTGATCTGAAACCCAAGCAATGAACTTTAAACTAAGGTCTCCCACTTGGGACCAGGTTTTTTTTTCTGGATATCATAATTGTTCCCTTAAAAACATGACTTTGGTAGCAGGCAAAAGGGGCAGTGGAATATTGGGGTTTATTAGTAAAAGCAATGAGGAACACCATTCTGGAAGAGTATAAATTGGGACAAATGTGCCTTCTACAGTGGGCACAGTGCTGAGCATCAGCCAGAAAAACAATGGGCTAGTGAATGGGAGAAGGAGTTTAGGAAAGGGTAACAGGAATGCTTGATTTCTGCAAAAGCTGTCTGTGAGGAGTGCCTGAAGTAAGGATTCCTCAGCCTAGAAAAGAGCTAAGGAAGCTGCTAGAGATGTGTGGTTTGAATGCTTTGGGGGGTGGAAATCAAACTGGGCATCAGACTGCTCCTAAACAAGGTTTCTGGTTTGAAATTTCCTGGTGTCAGAAGTTTCTGACATCTTATAAAAGAGCACTTCCTTCCTTACCAGCAGTCTGTGTCTCTTCCTCTGCTCTTTTCTTTCTCCGTGTATCTTTCATGGCTGGGCTGACCATGTGGTCTTGTTAATCCATGGCAGAAACATCCACACCCCAACAGGTTTCAGCTGTGCAAATCTGCTCCAAGCAGCAGAGGCAGAGGTGTGGCCCTGAGAGGGCAGCTTAAACTACATTTTACTGCTGCATTTCTAGAAGAAATGGAGGAGAAAATGCACATGGAGGGGTTGGAGGGAGCAATAAATGGAAATACTACTGGCATTAAACTGGATATATGGGTTTATTTTAACCAGTGGCTTAAATACTAATGACCTTTGAACAGAGGCAACTCGGCGGTTTAAGTAACCTCTTTATTTCTACATCACTGTTAAGACAAAGTTCAACTTCCCCTGTATTTGCAACAAGTAGTAATTTAAAAATCAAAGCCTGAAGCTCTCTGAAGAGGGCAGCTGCTTAAAGGGGAGCAACCACACTTAGATGTGGCTAGGAATCGATTTAGGATAAAAAAATTGCACTAACAAACTAATATAAATAATGTAAAAATTCTTGTTAGATGTAATTAAAAAAAAATAAGCTTGAAGTGATGAAGATTTTGTTTTTGTGAGTCATCTGCCCCAAAACCCCAGGGTAACAAATCACTACTCAAGAAATGCCTTCTGTGGGAAAGGTCAGTTGTTCTGAAGAGACACTGGGGAGAAAAACACATCAAAAAGGCTGGAACTTTATGGCAGCTGACTTTTATTTCAAGGGATGGGAATGTTAAAAGCTGTCAGTTAAGCAAAGCCTTCTACCTCCTCCCAAAAAGCCCCCAATAATTCAACTTCTATACACTTTGCCTCATAGCTGCTCAGGTATGTTATGTTGTGTTTTGGGTCTGAATGTGTGATCCTGTTGTCAGGAATAAACCTGCTTGAGCTGCTGACAACCAAGCAAAGTGTCAGGGCTCCCAGTGGGCTTCTGAATCCCTCTGTGAAAAGTTTGTTGGATTTTACTCCCAACTATTGCAATTTATTTGGAGAAGTGAAGTGTCTCTGTTGTGCTACCAAGCCTGTTTAATAAAGTCAAGCTTTTCACATATAAAAACCAGTGATGAGAAAGACCCTTGGTAGGAACAGATTAAAAATGGAATCTATGTGGGGATCAAAATGGAAACAAATCAAGCATTTTACTTCCAACTTGTTGCTACAGTTTCTTGATGTCTCTATTGTGAAAATGTGGTGTTTAAAAGCATGTTGCCCACAGTTATGTTGAGAATCTTATCAGCTCCCATTCCCTTCATGGTTGTTTTTCAGAGATTAGCAGCCTGAGTGAAAATGATATCCTTGTTCTGCGTCTCGACTTGACAGACAGATCCTCTCACGAAGCTGCAACCAACAGTGTGCTCAAGCATTTTGGCAAGGTAAGATACAGAGTGTGCTCAAGCATTTTGGCAAGGTAAGATGTGCTCCTGGGGTTAAACTACTTCTTCTCTGTCTCCTAGACCTCCATTTATGTTCATATTTCACTTTTATTTTGCTCTGTGATAAATTCAGCAGTGTCTATATCTTGCTTCAGTTTCAGAATTAAACCTGCTAAAACATACCTGAATTTTTATCCCTTCTGCCGCTCGCTTCTGGATTTCAGCAGCAACCAAATAATCACTGGTCATTACCAAGGGCTAAACACTCACTTGATGTCACTGAATTGCCTGAGGAAGCACAAATAATAAAGGAAATTGTGTTTATATTGATTTATCTCCGTCTCTTTCCCGAGATCGATGTTTTGGTCAACAATGGTGGGCGCTCGCAGCGCTCCTTGTTCGTGGATACAAACCTGGATGTCTACAGTGCCATCATTGAGCTCAACTACTTGGGCACCATCTCGCTGACAAAGTATGTGCTGAATCACATGATCCAGAGGAAGAAAGGCAAGATTGTCACTGTGAGCAGTGTGATGGGCATCATGGGGGCTCCTCTTGCCACCGGCTACTGTGCCAGCAAGCACGCTCTGCAGGTGAGTTACACTCTGGAAGTTAATTAAGTTAATTAGGTGGAGCAGTACCAGTGCTGTAGCAGGGGGCTTTGTTCTGTGCAGAAAACACAAAGTTTCACCTGAAATTTCACACAGTGTATGGGACATCCTCAGGTATTGGAAGTCCTTTATGATTAATTTGCTCTGAAATGCGAGGGAACTCAGCTCCCAGTGTAAGGTATATCTGCCTGACTGGGATGCAAGTGCCAGCTTAGTTGGTTCTAACCACTCCATGGTTAAATTCCAGTGTGCAACACAAAGTCTCTGGCCTTCAGATGAGGGAATACCTCTATGAGAGGATTATTCTGTTGCATATAGAGCCCTAATGTTCTTAATTCGTTTAGGGAGAAAGAGTCATTGGTGAGAGTTTTAAGACTTGAAGAAATCTTTAGGACAGTGCAGTGAGAACAGTGAGTGGTAAAGCAGAGTACTCAGAGAAATGAGAATTCCTGATCCATTTGGGAGCAGCTGAATGACTCTTCCCAACAGTTCTGTGCCTTTCTGTGGTGTGAAGAACTGGCAGCTCCCAGTGCCATAGGAAGTTATCTTCTGCCTCACACTTAGCGTTTAATATTGCCTGGAAAAACTTTCTGAAAGTGGTGTCACTTGAGTAGAAAAACATAAAAGAGGAGCTCGGGAAAGTTTCTGCCTGTATCATTGAGGAATCACTTGTTTAACTAGTAAATTTGTTCAGACATATTTGTCTTTCACCACTGCTTGGCCTCCTGCTAATGTACATTTTGATCTCAGTAAAACAAACTTCGGCTGTGCTCAGTGATGGTTTAAATACTGGCACCTTCTTACTCCCTGCTGCGTTTCAGCACATGAGCAGAGCAAACAACTGCTTAAGCCAAGGGATCAATGTCTTTTTGACAATTTGACCAGTAACAACAAGAATGTAGCCAGTGGCTGACATTGCAAAGCCCCTTGAGAAGATGAAGATGTAGAGGATGGTGAGAGGTCTGTGCTAACAATATTTTTCAGTTAGTGATGGGGAGAGATCTGCTGCTCTTCACTGCAGTGAATGCTGGAATTGCCCATTACAGGCCAGCTTTTGGGTTAAGCCTGGTAGATTTAAATTAGGAGAATGCAATGAGCAGAAGCCTGACTTCCCTTCATGCTCCTTTATTTATTAAATGTTCTTTCGGTTGAATTATCTTTGGGTGTGGTGCAGTTGGGCCAAGCACGGCTAATTAACTGCAGAGCACAAGGAATTCACGTGTTGCTTTAAAAATACTCAGAATTCTGAACCTCATGTTAAGATTGAGAGGACAGACAAAGCTTTGATGACATAGTTTACTGAAATTAATTAAAATAAGCAGACTGAACTGCTTCTATCTTTATTAGCTTCTACCTCTGCTCAATAACCAGACCAGACTCCAAACCTCCTTCCTTGTTTCTTTCACAGTAACTCTACAAACAGTAATTGCAGGGGTTGAAACGTGCCTTGCAATATAAATTTTGGAAATGCTCTGCCTGGGAGTCTTCTATGGGTCTGGAGTTATGACTGGATGGGGGCATGAAGCCCCCAAAACCTTGGAAAAGGTTTTTTGAAATAACAAACTTCCAGTGCAGTTCAGATAAAGGAATTCTGTAGGAATGGCAGAATTCCTCCTCAGACTGCCCTGTAACCCATTTCTGATGCTGACCAAGAAGAAATGGAGACTGGAAGAAGGGAGGGGAAGAATAAGCCAAAGCACAGACTGTTGCTTTCCTTGTTCAGCTTTCCCAGAATGTATCCACCTGTATTCTAAGATCTTCTTGAAGGCTGTGTTTTAGCCACCAGTTATTAAACACATGAGCCCATCTGACATGGATTCATCTGTTATGGTTTTTGGCTTGTTTTGGTTCTTTTTTTTTTTTTTTAAATTCATGCCTTGGAGGCTATCACAACTGACACACTTAATGCTGCAGTCTTAATTACACCTTTTTTTTGAAAAGTCCTTCCTTTCACTTGTGGCTTTGCTTTCTTTTTTTTTTTTTTTAATTTTTTAATTCCTTTAAATGGCAGTTGTAGGAGGAAGGAAGGAATTCTGCCTAGAATTCGAATCTGTTCTTGAAACAATTATGCTTTGATTCATGCCAACTGGAATTCTTCAAAACAATGTTCTACTGATGAAATTACCCTTTATTTCAGTGCTGGGAGTGCTCTAAGAGCATGAGTCAGGTCCACGGGAGCTTGCATCTGCCCTGGTGCAGTTTCTCTCCTGGAGGAATGATGCTCATGAGATCATGTGCCATTCACCCAGCTGGAATTCATCTAATTGGTGCCATGGGGAGTGGATCAGAAATGGTGGCCTTCAAAATGTTCCTTCATCAGGCACTTGTCTAAGAAGCACAGGGTCTGCACTGAGCAGCAGCAGCTCCTCTCTTTGTTCACTGTGTGGTCATGGGTGGAAATCGTAAATATTTCTGTCAGGGTAGCAGTCCTTTCAGCCTTGCCTTCTCTAGCATCTTCTAGGATTTTGTCGCCAAGCTGGAAAGACCCAGAGATGGCTGAAAGAAGTTCCTGTCCCAAACATTCTGTGTCTGAATATCAGAGCTGCCTTCAGTCTGGGCTTGGTGGAAACACTCGGGTTCTCCCTCTTGCCCTGGAGCTCCTTTACTGCTCCCGAATCTGGGTCTGTCCCTGCCTGAATTTCAAGCAGAGAGAGTGTTTGTTTTTCTTTCTGAGGAATTTAAAGCTTCTCTTCTGGGAGGAAGTAGAGGAATTTCATACCAGCTATCTTTGAATATTAAGGATAAATGCTGGAATTAGAAAACATGAACATACTCTACACAGAGCCTCCAGAGGAGACTGAGTCTATGCAAGATTCTGGTTTTCAAGAGGCTCTTGTTCAGTGTGTACCAGCAGGATTTCAGGACTGAGTGTCCTGGCCCCCCTGTGTTGCTGGTGAAGGCTGTGCCTCTTCTCTGGTGTAAAATCTTGGGGTTGCAGCACAAGGGAAGGATGTGGGGCACCAGAATGGCTGCAGAGCAGGAACAGGAGCTCGCTGGCATCTCTGGCTACTTGCATTTCATGCTTACAGGCTGTGCAGCCTTTGATGAAATCACCCTGACTCTGACAGTGCCCACAGAGCTGGCTGCTGCTGTGTGGCTGCTCAGGTGCCCAGTTTCAGGTACAGCTTGGATCTCAGGAGTGCCCCAGCATGTGAGCAGGTGGAGAAGCTTTGTCACGAGTGACCGAGCCATGGTGTGGCTTCCCTTCTGCCACAGCATTCCCAGAGACTCTTCCTTCCATCTCCTCAACTCCTGGAAATACATCTTGAGTGTGTTCATTCAGGCAAAACAGGAGTCAGCTGTTCCTCACCATCCCAAATGGACAGGGAGTGATGGGAGAGTGGGGGGCTAAGAGCCCCTTTTTTATATGTGATTTTATCCTCAGCTGAACTGAGAGCCCCACCTTAGTGACAGGACTGCACAACTTGGGGGTTTTGGGGCTTTCCTGAAAGAAGGGGGCTCAGGGCCCCTCAGGGAAGGAAGGGGGTGAGGTGAGGGCAGGTTGGGATGTAGATTAGCCTGGAGTGGTGGATAAAACAGCCCTGTTGGTGCCCACAGGGGTGGAGGGAACCAGGGGAGGTCCTGCTTTTTAACCCAAAACAACTCGAAGGCCAGCAGATTCCTATCTGTCCAGGAGCAGATTTCTGGGCACAGAAGTGTCTAATGTTAGAATTTAGTCCTCTCCAGGCTTTGCTCACATGCTGTGAAGATCCAGCCCCAGGTCTGGGGCCAGCAGGTACTCACACCTATAAATTCCTGCTCAGTGTTTGTAGGGAACTGATCTGCAAAGCCTGTATGCAATCCATGAACTGAAAGTAGCCACCAGCAGCTGGGAAATTGGAGCCCATGCTCTTGGTCAGAGTGTACTGCTCCTGGCTGAGCTTTGGTGTCTTGTGCCCAGCTGATGGTTCTGTGTCACCACAGGGCCATATCTGACTGGTTTTAGCCTGTGTTGGAGCTCAGGGTCAGCCAGCCCTCCTCTCGAGTTGGATGGGAGTAAAGTGATAAAATTTTACTACAGTGGGAGAAGTTTATCAGCCTGTGCTCACTCTGTGTCTCCGTTGTGACACAGAATTACGTGCTGGAATAGATACAGGGAACTGTTGGGAGCCAGGTCAGAGATAAGACATGATGGGATGTTGGCTAAATCACCCTCCACAGTGCTTGACCAGCAGCTTTGGTGGAATGCAGCCTTCTGAATTGGCCATGTTTCCCATAATAGTTGCTGTCTGAATGTGAATTGCTACAGAGATTCAGAAAACCTTGCTTACTCTTAGCTTAAAGAAAAGAAATACTCGCAATTTTTGTAATTTTAGTTTAACTTGGATACTCTGGTAGCATATTCCTGAGCTGAAATAAGATTTTATCTATGTGGATGCCAATTTCAAACTCTGCAGTAAGTTCAGTGCTGCAGATCAATCCTCTGAAGAACCAGGGTGCATTTTTGACTTTGCTATGCTGAAAATTTTCCTCCTTTTCTTCCTCACTTATTTCATAGAAACTGTGTAAACTCTTTAATCTCACCACAAATGTCAATTTACCGGCAAAAGGGTAATTTCCATGATATTGCAATTCTTAGGATTGGTGGCATTTCCACTACCAAACAGCAAGGCTTGGCCTTAGGACAGGGACAGCAGCGTGTGGTTGTAGATCAGATGAATTATTGTGTATTTGGTAAGATGAGCATAGATTTCCTCACTGGTTTGTACATCAGTGTCTGTAACTGCAGATAAAATGCTAAACTAGCCATTGATCATGAAAAGTTGAAGAAAGTAGGAATGGCTTTTAGTGGAATGCTGTTTTCTTCATAGCATAAATTTGTGGGAAAAGATGTCATCAGTTAAACCTTGCAACAAACATGGCAGAGGAAGATTTCACCGTGTTCTTGTCTTCTAGGGATTCTTTAATTCTCTAAGGACCGAGCTGACTGACTACCCTGAGATAAGCATTATCCAAATCTGCCCAGGGCCTGTACAGTCCCAGATCATCAAAAATGTCTTTACTGAGAATCTTGCAAAGGTAAGGACTCAGTTTTGTCATGACCAACCCAACTTTTTCTGTGGGGCCAGTGATCCTTGCGTGGGGTACTTTGGTCTGGTTTTGTCCTCCTAGCAAACACTAACCTCATCTTCTTACCAAGAAATGCTTTGAGTGGTGCAGAACTGTTTATAGTCTTGGAATTCTTTGTGGTATGAAGTGTCTAGCAAATGAAAATTGAATTTGATAATGGTTATGCCCTTCTCTCTTCCAACACATACAACCCAAGTCTAGTAAAATGTCCTGTACAGCCACCATGCTGCAGTTTTGGGGGTAATAGCCAGGATTTTCTGGATGCAGCTCTGCCTGGGGAGTGCTGTCCTTGCTGCACAGGTGGGGTTTTGTTTGCCCTGGTCATGCTGTGCCCTGGTGGGTGACGCTGCTGCTGGCACAGCCCCGGCTCAGCTGACACGAGCTGTGCATTCCTTTCCTGTTAGGGATTGTTCCAGGAGGAAAAGCAAAACCTTCCAACTACACAATGGCTTTTAGTAAAGGCTGTCTGACAAAGCAGCTGGCAAAAATTGCTACTGTGATACATGAAACTGTAATCTGCTCTAAATGTAATTAGTTTGAAGCTCAGGATAACCCACCAGAGATGGGGAGGGGATCTCTCGTTGCCGAATCGAGTTCTGGAATGATTTTTGTGTTGCAAAACTTCTGACTTGCGTGAAAGAAAAGATGTTCTTTTTGAACAACGGCGAAAGCCTGCAAAACACATTCCTCGGTTTCGGTGTGGCAGAAGACCAGGGAGGAGGAGCAAACCTAGACCAGAACTGCTTTTCCCTGTGAATCAGGACAGATTGCTAGAGCAGCCTGTTATTACTGAAGTGAAATGCACACAAGTTCACAGGGCTGTGGTTTTTGTTCGCTAAATGGTACACGGGGACAAGACCTCAGGTTGATGTCCCTACTCCAAAGCAGCCAGGGCTTTTCTTTTGGTTGAGATGAAGAGAACTGGCAGGAACATTTAAGTTAATGGGGAATGTGGCCTCATCTACTGACTTGGTTGCTTGAGTAACTTTTAGTGTAGAATTGGGCAGGCACAGCTGGGAACTGGGGAGTTCCCATTCCTCAGAGCTGCAGATGGGGGAACTTGTTCAATAATCACCCTCAAGTGGAAGCCCTGCTAAAGCAGGACAGAGCTTGGAGATGCTTTTTTTTTTTTTTAAACCTTTGACCCATCAGTAGAGGCACTAATTAAAAGGGTGCTTTATTTGAGCCAAGGTGAGGTGGGAAGTGTTCCCACACTGAAAACCAGAGGATAGTGAGGGATGGGCTCCTCTGTCCCAGTCTCTGCTGTACTGGGTGAGTTCTGCTTGTGGGGAAACAGGGAGGAGTGTGTCTGTTACACAGAGCTTGGCCCTCTTCCTCCCTCTGTCCCTCCCAGGATCCAGTTCTAACCCCTCCCCGCTCTGTCCCCCCCTCAGTCCCTCGAGAAGAGCGGTGACCAGTCCCACAAGATGCCCACGGATCGCTGTGCCCGGCTCACCCTGGTGAGCGTGGCCAACGACGTGAAGGAGGCCTGGGTCAGTGACCACCCGTACCTGGCCGTGTGCTACCTGTGGCAGTACGCACCCACCTGGGCCTGGTGGCTCATGAACAGGATGGGCAAGAGGAGGATACAGAACTTCAAGAGTGGAATCGTGAGTGTGCAGGGTGTCCCTCTCTTCCCTCCTTGCTTGTGTCACTCTGCTGACTCCTCTGCTGTGGGAATGTTGGGGTTGCATTGCTCCTCACTCACGCTTGGAGCCCTGATGTGCTGGGCAGTGTTCTGTTCCTGCAGTGCTCCCTGGTAGATGCTGTTTATTGTCACTGTATTTTTGTTGAATTTGATACAAAACCCCATCACATTAAAGTACTGCAAGAGCAGGAAATGCAAAAATAAGGGTGGCACATGCAGCTTAAAACTTTGTGCTTTCACACGGTAACTGCCCACTGTCACGAGCTGTTTCAAAACAAAAACAGCACAGTGAGGGAAAGACTTAACACAGCAGGAAGCTGGGTGGGGAAATACTGATTTAATGTCCTCTCCCTCCAGGATGCTGATGCCTCTTACTCAAGAAAGAAGAAGTAAGGATGAGCGTGTATGGAATCCTGCTGTTCTTGTGCTAAGGCTGAGAAATTTTTCATATTGCATGACTGCAAACAACAGCCTTTCCTTGGTTTTGTTATGTCTTTGTCATCCTGTAACTTGACAGAGCTATAAAGCTGATGACATCCTTGATCAAATAAAAATCTCTTTCTAAACACACCTATTGCATGTCAAACTCAGGCTGAATTTTTAAGCTTACAAGAACTGAGACCCATGAGAGGCTGGGCTGCTCTGGTGCTTGTTGGTCTGCTGCTCTGACACAGGCAAATACCTGGTGAGCAGCCTAAAATTATACACCCCAGGATCCTGTTTCCCTCACTTTCATTCCTAATTCATGTTCATTAAAAAACCCCCCACAAGTAGAAGGATGTGGTAGAGAGTGTCTGGTCTGTGCTTGGGCTGTGTCCCTTTAGCAAAATCTCTGTTTTGGGCTAAATCCCTTTGTTTCTGGCACAACATCAGGACTCACACTCTGGACCCTTCCCCAGCTCTGCTGCCCTTACACTTCCCTGTGTGTGATGAACATCACAATCTAAAGCAAAGAGGTGTTGGGAAGAATTAAATAAAGCTCTGCCCACACCTGTCTGGAAAACAGAGCAGTTCAGGGGGCCCATAGGATAACAATGGGGTCACTCTTATTGCTCAGTGCAGTACCAGGATGCCATCAGCAGTCCAAACAGAAGCCTGTGAGCACACACAAGGCCAGGGTTGAAGGTGCACCGAGTCCTGAATTCCAGATAAATCAAAGAAACACTCCAAACCAAACAGGCCATGGTTCAAGAGCACACAAACAAAACCAACAGCTGAAAAGGGGCACTTGGCTGCACAGATCTGTGGGACAGAGCAAGAAGCTTTCACCCCTGTTTCTGCCAAAACCAGAATGCAGACAGGTTTATGGTTACAGTACCATCAGTGAGGGTCTCAGGGCTGCGAACATCCTGGGCTGTGCCAAGGGGCTCTGGGAGTGGGGGTGTGGGACATGCTGCCTGTGACAGCAGGGGACAGGACAGGCAGCAGAGCCCAGCTCCACATTCCTGTTCTCTAGCAGGATCTCTGCCCATTGCTAATTGTGCTCCTCCATCTGGTGCCAATCGGGAACTCTGCTGGAACACTGGGCCTGGTTATCAGCAGCTCTCCTCAGGGCCAGGGACCAGATGGAGAGAACCCAGAGAAAGGAAGGGAAAAGGATCACAGCTCTCTCTGCAGTTTTTTCTCAACTGGTTTATTCAGTTTACAAAAGACAAAGGATAAGGGCAGAAATTACAGCCACCTTTGAATAAGCGCTGTTGCAAAAAAAAGATAATTAAATTTTCTGTGACCATACAGAAGACAAGTAGTAAGAGTTTTACATTGAGGAAGGGAAGGTTAATTAGATTTTTGAAATAACTCCAATCTTGCAGCTGCTGCAAGAGCAGCAAAGAACTGGAGTGAAGTGCTTGAGGAATTCATGACATTACCGGCACTGGAAGTTTTAGATCAGAGTAAACACCTGCCAGTGTAGTTCCTTCTGAGAGGGAGCTGAAGTAGGTGCTCTCTATAGGCCCCTTTGCATCACTTCCATGGCTCTGTACCTCCAGATGCAGCTCAGGGCCCAGTGTGGCACCAGGCTGCTTTGGAGTTCCACTACACCACTTGCATGCCTTTTAAAAATCCTTTCTGGCCACTATCAAAAGGAACAGCCAGCAGCCAAGTCCATGATTCTGTGGTAAGTTTTATCTGAAACAAAAGGTCTCAGATTAAATAAAAGAAATAAAAGTCATAAACATGCTCCAGATCAGACAAGGCTGGGTGTTCTAAGCCAGTACTACTTCAGTGATGGAGCAGGTCTGATTTAAATTGATTCTATAGGATTAGGAAATAGTTACCTACTCCCTGCTCAGCATTTGCCTACAGTGTAACCACTGACCTGCTGAGAACACACATTTATGTGCTAAGACTGGCTGTAGTGAACAGGATAAATGAGCCACTGCAAACTGGACCTGTTTTCAAGGTGACCTGTGACATTACAAACCAGCTGCCCAAGTCTGTTCCAGCCTGTAGTGAGGTTAAAAAAAATTAATTACTTCTAGTACAGACAGCTGGGTTTCCACCTACATCCCCCATCATCAAGCTCTCACTGCATTTGTGGAAGACGGGTTAGTGAGGCTGACAGAGGTTGCAAGTAATATAAATATATTATATATATATCATATATATGGATACTGGAAGGAGAAGAAATCATAGCATTTGTTCTTAAAATTTCCTTTGTCCCCTAATTATACACATTTACTTCATTCATCAGTAAAGTCACCCAGGTTGTCAGTGTGTCAGAGCACACACTGGTTTACATAAATTCTCTTTACCAAAGCAAGAACTTTGGTAAAAATTGTCCCTTAGAATTTACTTTAGTTAAAACATGGCTGATAACTTACTATACAGAAGGAAGATCAGTGAAAGTCATATAACAAATGCTAGATCTAAACTCAGTCCAATGCAAAATGGCCGGAATAAAAATATTCATATAAATAGTCCAATGAACACTTTGGTTGTTGCCAACTCTGGGGCTGACAATACTACAATGAGCTGTAACCTGACTGGCAGTGCAAGTCACCTGTCCAAGAAAAAGAAAGTAAAAATAAATCAGAATGCACCAAAAATAGTTAACGATCAGAATTACTTTAGTGATCAGAATTATGGTAATGATCAGAATTATGTTGCTCTTCTCTAAAGTGGAGAAGAGAATTTCAGCATCTGCCTCATCAGCCATACAGACAATGGTCATGTTCCAGCAGCAAGAAACCAGTTCCCAGCTTCCTGCCTGCTGAAGGTTCTGGCCAGCACCATCTCTGTGCCAAGGACGTACGCTGGCCCGGCACCATCACCCTGAGAGTAACAGCTGCTCTGTAGCGCATGAAGGGAGCACGGACATTTGATTCCCAACACGCAGGCAAAAAAGACAAAACAGTACCAGTCATAACTCCAAGAAGGAGAGTCTAGAAGAGAGGCAGCTGCAGGAGCTGGGAGGAGTACACGGGGTAGCCCAGGGGCGGGTCGGCCGCCTGCACGGTCAGGTTGCGCAGCAGGGCCGGGTGTGCCTGGATGCTGTAGCGCTCCTCATCGTCGTTGGTGGCGTAGAGCAGCTCCCAGGACAGGTTGGCCCACTGGCCTCGGACGGCTTCGGCATTGAGCTTTCCCACTTGGACCAACAGCTCCTGCAGAGTGAGGACTCGCCCCGTGTAAATTCCCTACAAGAACAAACAGATCGTGTCCGGTACATTCTCCGAGAAGACACACGAGCATTTTGGTTACAAAGCACTGAGTGAAGCTTTGGGGCTACAATCTACGAACACTTTCAACACAGCAAAGTGTATAAACCAGTCCCCTCAGTTCAACTCTTCCACTGGAATATAATCAGGAAATATTGCTGCATCTGAAGAACAGTGCAGTGGGATTTTTGACAACAGTGGTGCCAATTCCTCTTTAGTGCAAACCAACCTTGCAGAGCCTTCATGTTTTACAACACAATTAGCAGGGAAAAAAAAAGAACAGTGAAAAAGAAACCTGAACTTTGACCTAGTAATTTTTCTCCTTACCATGCTTGGGTCATGCCCCAGTGAGAACAGGTATGGCTTTTCCTGCAGAACTGCTTGCTGCCACTCCAGGTCTGACACCAGCCCAATGTACCAGTCGCTTTCATATTCTTCCAGGTAATTCACCAGCTCTTTGAAGTCCTCTACTGGGCCCAGGCTGGCTTTGTCCAGCATAAGTTTAAAGGTGTATCTGAAAGGTGCAGGACATCCCACAGTCAGTTGTGCAGCAAAGACAGGAGGGAGAAAGACTCTTGAGGCCACAGTCTCCACCAAACTCTTGTCAGTCACTGCTTGTCACCTGAGTCACTGCCAGTTGGTCTGGGTGTGCTTTTAGCTCACCCACATGTAAAACACGTCAGCTTAAACACTTCTCATTCACCTCCCACACTTCCCCACTGCCTGATAATGGATAGTGCCAAATATCTAAATCCAGCACAACTGTCTAGATCTGGGGACAATGAAAAAAGGTTGTTTTTCCCCACTTAACACAGCAGATTGGAGGCAGTTGCTGTGGGAAGAGAAGAAAGAAAACTCTATACCACAGGCTTCACTGCCTGGAGTCACAGGCAATATTTATTTAGGAAAAACCCACAAATATATTTAAACTATATGGGTTTAACAAAACATTACTGAAGTGACACTCCTCTGTGTAATTTTTCTAATCTCAGGAGATGATCTTCCTTTACCTGAATGCTTTCAATGCCAGCTGGAAGAGCTCTGGTTTGCCTGTTAGCCAGTCCAAGCCAGCAGACCAGGGAATGCCACCAGTGTACGCCCTGAACACGTGGCTTGGGGCAGGCACAGTGTTATCCAGGCCAAACAGACCAAAGCAACACGACAGCACCCCGTGGATGTACAGATCCTTCAAAGCTTTATCTTGCATCAGGTCTGTGAGTAAACTGGAAGGCTTCTCTTTCAGATGAAAAAAGTCCAGCTGGCTCAAAACAAAGTGGTACCATTCCTCTGGAAACCTCTGCCTCATTTCACTGACTTTGGAAGAAGGCACTGGCGCTGTTCTCCATTCTTCAGGGATGCTCAGCAGCTCCGAGTAAGAGCAACTAAATTCTACACGGGGTAAAACTTCTGGCTGTCTCCCTTTGTCCAGAGCAGGCAGCCCAAGCACCACAGCCCTGCTTAATTTATCTTCTGGTGACATTTCTTGTAGGAAATCTTGGCTTTGTGTTTCTACAGACCCTGGAATAGACAGGTGCACTTTTGATGTCAGTTCCAACTGCCCAGCTTCTTTTCTGTCTCTTGTTCTGCTACTGGGTTCAAAATCAAAAATGTCACTGTCATCAGTCCAGTCCTCCACTGTATCAACACTAAAGCTGTCTTCTTCCCCCAGAGCCCTGGATCCTTTTACTGCACCAGTATGATTTTCTGGAAATGACCCTTGTTTGTTCTTGTTGGCACTGCCTGGGCTTTCCCACGTTTTTGATTTTTTATAACAATACTGGACAAGCATCCATACAAGCACTTTAACAAAATCATCTTTCAGGTGCTTTAAATGCTCATGGGAATCAATTATTCCAGATAACACATTCCTGGCGTCGGAATACAGCCGCACAGGAACAACAGTACAGGGAGTCAGGATGTGTCCAAAATGGGGATTGGGAGACAGAATCCTTGTGTGCTCCTGATGTTCAAAGGCCATTTCAAATATTTCATCCACTCTGTGAGCTTCAGCAGCATGGCAGGATGTTTCCTGCAGTTCTAGCCCCTACAGCACACATGAAAAGAGCTTCCTGTTAGTCATCACCAGGACATAATTTTAAATGCCAGCAAGCTGTGTGCTTGCAGCAGAATTTTTCAGAACAAAATGATTCTTGGTATTTCCACACCTGAACCTACAAATCTGATGAGAGATAACAGCAATAACAAAGCACTCGCTGCAGTATTAGACACAGATCAATGTCTTGAATAAATCTTTGCCTGATGCAGATCTTACTAGCCAGCTTATTATTGTGTCACAAGCTAAATGATAAAAAATTTCACACCTGCTACATGTGTCAGTTGCAAGACTAATTAGTATATCATTCATCTTAGAAAATTTACTGTAACATCAGGAAAATCAGTTACACTGCTGAAATGTTACACAGCAAAACCTTTGCATGATTTCTAAACATCAACATCTCAGTGCTCATCATGCAGTTACCTTAATGTTAACACCACAGTATGTGAAGCCCTTTTCCAGCACCAATATCCACATCAGCCTGTCCTGAAAGCGACACAAGTAATGTGACCCGGGCAGAGAGAGACCTAGGCAAGAAAAAAAAAACCAAACAAAAACTACATATTACCTTTTCTACATGCCTACATTAAGATTCAACTGCAAACACAAAATATTTCTGCATCAACATCACAATCATTTAATACTGGCCAATTAGCACCTTAGAATCTTTAAGAAACTGCCTGCAAAGCTGGATCTTGAAATTGCAGTGTTAGCTTTGAAAAAGCTGTGAAAATTGGGAAACCTCACACAACTGCATGCAGGACTACATTATTCACTCCAGACCAGGGTTAAACAACTCCATCTTCAATTCCTTTTGCAGAGATGACTTTCATGATTAAAGATCATTTTTGGCTGTGTTTCCAATCACACGGTTCCCACTGACATTCTCTGGAAATCTAAAATCCTTCTGACTGAGAATACATTAAAGAATGATGATATAGCACAAGAGTTTCTTAATGGCCCAGGTTGCTATGGAGTAGGAAGTTTATTTGTTATCAGAGAAATAACAATATAACTGAACTGGAATTTGAAAATCAGGTCCTGAACAGCATCAAAATAGTACTCAAAAAAACCCCACAAACCCAACAGGTACTTTTTATCTTCTTTACCTATTTCACAAAATGAACACTGCCAAATTTCCTAAGAACTAGTGGTTATACTGTATTTGAACTACAGCCTAATGTCAATCCTCCTAACACAATGGTTCTATTCTTAAGCATGACATTTGCTGCCAGTTTATGACCTGCTTCTGCTGTCACTCATGTCTGGTGACCACTTACTTGCAGAGAATTTTAGTTTTAAAATTCTGTAAGATGAAATCAGTGAAACCAACCATTAAGCTGTAGTTAAAATTTAAGTAACCTTTTCTATCCCACTGAGCTAATGAAGTGCATTTTCTTGTTAACATTTTGCAAAGATTTTAATTCCTTTCTTGCTAGCTGTTAGAGCTACTAAAACTCCTTTACACAGAAAAAACTATGGGTTTAAATTAGTGGCACACAAAGTGGTACCACTTTCTTTTGAACTCATCTGAAAACACCACAGTTTTTCTTGCTTCAAGACATTCATTCACAGATTTTCACATTAAAGAAGAGACTTTTAACCCCTCAAGACTAGTGTTTTAAATTATTTATTCTGAGGCATACATGCCACCACAGTCATGATGGGAATAGGGAAAAAAGCCCTATTAAAATATGTATAGATATAAAATAGATATGAGAAATAAGTAACATATATATATATATGAGAGAGATAGCTATATATGATAATAATATAATAAATACATCTATTGTATATATAAAACACAGACGGACTAATGCAGCAGACAAACTGAAGTCTCCTTTAGAGAAAGAAGACTTCCCAGTTTTATTTAATGCCTCCCTCTAACTAGTGATGAAAGTGCAGCAAATGTTTTCTAGTAAAGCACCTGGATATATTCTGCAGAAAAGCATGATTAAGGTTAACTCCCACTGCCTTCTAATATTAGGCCACTTTTTCTAGCCATAAGCCATTTTCTAAGAGGCTTATGTAAATATTTGCCTCTTGTCTAAGGGCTACAATCTTTTGATTATTTAGGTTACACAAAGGCTGTTTCTCAAGAAAACGACCTTGCAATTTTATAACAGTTACTCTGTCTCCAGCTGGGAAAAAGACTGGGCATTTCCTCACCTCTGTCTCTGTAATTCTATGAAAACCCCATCATGATGCCTTTCACAGGCTGTAAACCTGTGCTGCTGCAATCCTACCCCAACTGCCTGCACAAGATACATTAAGTCTTATCAACAGGTTCTGTTCTCAGGTGTTTACTGCTGCTTAGGCTACATCAGGTATTTAACAAACATCCAGTCAACATTCACCGTAACCAATTAACACAGCCAAATTAGCAAAGCCACCTTCTGGATGCTGACTAATGGGATTGATGCAGAGACAGACAGTCCTAGACAGCCACAGAGAGCAGTCTGATACACATCCTTCTCTATGCTGTCTGGCTAAAGAACTCGATTTACTGCCTCCAGTTAGGTGGGATGAATGCATTCCATCGTTTTTGCTCGGTTTAAAAAGATTAGGATTGATACTGTTTCATCACCATTTAGTCTCTCCTTAAAGATAACAAATGAGTTATTTTTTTACAGGATTGTAACAAGTCGAGATCATAGAACTGTTATGGTTGCAAAAGACCTCCCAGATCATCAAGCCCAACCTTTGACTGAATACCACATTCTTGAAATCATATCACAAACTGCTACATCTACTTGTTTCTTGAATACGCGCAGGGATGGTGACTCCACCACTTCCCTGGGGAGCCTACTCCAATGCTTAACCCTCTGTTCCATGAAGAAATACTTCCCAATATCCAACCTGAACCTCCCCTGGTGCAACTTGTGGCCATTCCTCCTTGTCCTATCGTTGGTTGTACAAGAAGTTTAAAATTAACCACTTTTTCCTCAACTGAGCAATCCCTGAATATCAGATTTAACCCACACTGTGAAACGTGGCTTCCAGCTACAGATCCTCCTGTTCTCCAGCGACACCACGTTAACTCCATAACTCCAGCGCTGCCTGTACCTACCCAGGCCGCCCGCCGCCAGCGCGGTCTGCAGCGCTCCAGCCAGGCTGGGCACCAGCTGCCGGTAGTACACGGTGTCAGAGCACACGCAGGCGGTGCCGCCCACGGGGCCCGGCCAGCTCCGCAGCGGCCTGGGGAAGCCCACCAGGAACACGGGCAGCGTGAAGAGCGGCAGCAGGGGCGAGGAGAGCAGCGCGGAGACGGCGACCAGGCCCAGCAGGACGGGGAAGAAGGCGACGTTGAGCGCGATCAGGGCGGCGCTGGATTTGCGGCGCTGCTTCTTCTCCGTCCACGACGTCAGGAGGATGGCGATGGCGAAGTGCAGCTTGGAGATGAACTGCAAGAGCCGATCCCGCAGGAGGCCAACCTGCAGGAGACAGGCAGGAAGCACCCTGTTTGCAGCAGATCCAGCACAGCAACAGGAACTTTAAGAAAATTGCATCGTTTGGTGTTAGATAATATCTTAATACCCAGTTTTTAGCTTCCATCTGCCACGTCCTGGGCTCTGTAATTCTCCAGTTGGAGAGGGCAAGGAAACAGAGACTTCAGGTAACAACTGTCTGCTTAATTTTACAATATGACCATTACCAGCAAGAGTTTGATTCCTGTATCAAGGCTCTTGTTCCACCAGAGGTCTGGATTAAACATCAACATTTGTGCTGCTGACACAACCACCATGTCTAGTAAGGCATTTTCTGTACTCTGCCAGACCTAAAATACAGATATGTTAGAAATACATTAAAAAATATATCTATTTATCACTGCTTTCATGACCTAGAATATTTCTTCTAAGTTGCCTTGGTACTCAAATCATGTAGAAGAGCACTTCTAAGGCTAACATATTTAAAATTCAAATTACCATCCTAAATATCCTTGTGAATCCAATGGAAACAGACACGGAATGCAGGTTTTGTAGAGAATGGTCAAGTGACAGGAACGCTATCATAGCGAATGGAGACACTGCAATTGAAATAAAAGAATCATTGACCTCCTTTCAAAAACATAACAAAAGTCTACAGAGGTAAGCAGTCTTATTGCAGGATGGAAATCCTAGCATAAAAAGAGAAACCTTCCCTTCATCATCACAAATTCCTCTTTGTATTACACTCCCAGGATACCGAACAATTTATTTGCACTAATGGCCCAGGACAACAAACATTTACATCAATGCTTAGTTCTTACTTGCTATTAGTTCTTTTGTCCTTTATTTGTTTCTCCAAGAGAATACTCAAATAAGTAAAAATAAACATGGAATAACAGTCATCAATCTACTTTTTCAAACTGATGCTTCTTTATGAAATTAAATAATTTAAATCCATTTTTAATTCCCTTGAAGTAGATGCATTTGTCTCTAACCTACCAGAAAGGAGGCTGTTGCCTTTCCTAGCAAGCTCTAAGAACCAAATATTTAGTCAGCATGAAGACTTTCAGCTCATTTTGTTTCCAAGTACCTTCAAAAAGATCTATAAGAGCCATCTTTTCAAAAGTGGGTACTTCAGTTGTAACTAAAATCCTTTAAAAGGCCCTGCTTTCTCAGCTGGGCTTTTAAAAGGCTCTTTTTTTTTTAAGTTCACCCCTAAAAAAGAAATAAATAAAATCACTTTCAAATATTCTGGACCAGTAACTTTGACCTCAATGCACAGTTTACCAAGACATCAACAAATATTTCCAGCCATTTGGTTTCCCTTGGTTCATTCACAGAATCTCATACATACAGTAATTCTAGAGTTTCAGTCTCCCTACAAGCATCATCTAACAAACAACAGACAGTGGTGTATTCCTACCTAGTGTTAGTAAAATCCTCCTGACAACACCAACTTTCATTAGCCTTCTTTGCTTCTCCATGAACACAGCCACAGTCCTGACATCCTTTGGGTAAAAGGGGTTTCGGAAGATTCCAAACAAGTACACTCTCTGAATCTCTCTAAGAATCCACATAATTACAAGCAATAGGATGAGAATGTAACTTGCTACGGCCTGGGGACTGGCTTGGGAAAATGATGAGGAGCCTGCAAATTGATGCAGCAGGCTGGCTTCTGTGAGAGCAAACGTCAACACAGTCACATAGAAAATAAATTCCCTCCACCCAAATTGTATTCTAAGACCTCTGTGCATATTTTTAGATTTGCTGGAGGCTAAATGGCTGATCATGGTGTGTTTGAAGGCAAACCCAATCTCGCTTAGGTTAAGACTCAGTATGAACCCAAATCCAGTCATGAAGAGGATCACACCGAGGGGGCTGGGAATGAAATACGATGCTATTGCTGTTCCAGCAGAAATGAGAAACATTACTAACAACCTGTGAAGGAGAAAATAAAGAAGATTTGCTTGAAAAGAAAAAGGTTATAAACAATACTGATATATTTTACAATCGTATAAACATTTACTTTGTGTTACTTGACATAGGTGAACCTCCCAGTCCAAACTCCAACAGTTGTTCCATTCCCCAGAGAAAAAGTGCATCAAGCGGGGGCAGAATTCCCATTGCCCACAAGAATGGCAGAAAAAGAAACAGGATGTGCAAAATCTGGTTTGTCTGCTCTAGAATGGGTGCGTTGACAGCAAACCTGGATAAAAGAAGAAATGGATTTGACTTCCATGAAGGGAAAAATAACTTCCATATGGGAAGACTTTCTGTTTAATTACTACAGCAAATCCCAAAGTAAAGCCATTACACATTCAACCTACAAAACCTAATGAGTATCTTTGAAAAGGAAAAATAAGGACATCCATTTATGCTTGGGGCAGTAACACATTAATTAGAACACCAGAACACAGAGTAACTTTTCATTTAAAAGGTTTGAAGCCTTCAGATGAATACAGTGATGCAATTATCCGGGTTATTTTTGTTACTGTTGTGATAATACACTGAAGAAATACTTTTGCAAAAAAAGAAAGGTCCACAGGCTTCAAGGCCTCAACTGCTAAACAAAAATGGCAAAGTATTTTTTTCAGAAACACAAAAGCAAAATTTTATGCAATCTCAAGGCCTGAGATTTAAGCTTTAACGCTGGAAGAACTGGCATGTTGCCTGTACACCTACAAATACTATTGTATATTCCTAAAGAGAGTTTATTTTCTACATAAAAGTGGCAAAATATTCCTGCAAAACCACAAAGATCAATATTAGAAATTTGCATAAATTCTAACCCATATGTAGTTCACCAGTTAGACTGCCAAAATGTTTGGTTTCTCTCTATTTTTCAGTAAGTAAGCAAGCCTCAGAGGAATTTTATCAGGAATTTAGACAATGTCTTAATTTTCTCCTCAGGAAATTAAATAGGAGAATTTGGAGTCCAAGACCACATGTATAATTCTCATACCTTACCTGAAGTGGCAATTAGGGTAAATCATTAACAAAGACATCTCCCAGTGCAAAACTAGCAAAATCAAACATGCTTTTTTTTAATGTGTCTGAAGTACCCCAACCATAAAATATGTACATGTGACAAAATGATATAAATATCACCTGACAGGGAGAAAGAGTACACAGAGTAAATCTAAAAGCACCTTGTTTTAGGAGCGTGGTATTACAAATACTTTAGCTAAGACACTCATCTGAAAAATGGAAATGTGACTCTCCTAATTGGTAGACTGACACAGCTCTTTTGTATTGCAAAAGCATTTAAAATTCCAAGTTCAAAATCCATATAACAAAGCCACAGCAATATTCACATTTGCTTATCCATTCATTAAAACTAAATTCAGATGTGGGGGTTTTTTTTTGTTTGTTTGTTGTATAAAAGCCTCTGCTATCACTTTACAGAGCTTACATTAGAAAGTATTCCAGGATGAAATCTCGACATAAATCCAGTAATCCTGAAGCCTGCAGTGTTTAGATCTATGGTTCCAGGTCAGGACCGTGTGTTTTCAAAACACATCCTTTAAAAGGACTGAGATGGAAATGCTCCAATACAAAAATGACAAGGTAGAAGGTAGCTTTACCTATCTCTTACTTACAAACTGCTCTTCCTACTTTACATGGAACGCTATGAAAATTTAAGAACCTTTTATGCACAGCACAGAACCTCAGTTTTTACCATATATGCATCAATCTTCTTTCTTTGAAGTTACTACAGTTGATTAGAATCTGAAAATAAATTTTTCTCGGAAGAACAACTTAACCTTTTCCATCAAAAATACACAGAGTAACCATCCCTTTAAGTAGCTAAATGCACTATTATGTTTACCTGTGTGCAAGATCCACTGCAATAAAGACAAAAATGTAGAAAGGTCTCATCAGAGCAGTGATTTCGTAAGTATCCAGTGCCTGGAAAGTGGCTGTTTCAGTAGCTGTGTTTATGATTAACGAATACTCTCCTATACATATGGTCACCCATCCAAACACAAAGATCACAATAGTTCCTCCAATGTTGCTATATAACAAGGTTATTCTGTTCGGCAGCAAATACCAAGTTCCCAGCCCACACAATACCCCTGCCAGAAGGGAATGGAATACAGTGTTGATTATATACTTCTTGCCAGGAATAATAAATTTTACTGTCTCTGAACCTACACAGCTGGAAAATTCAAACTCATCTTCATCTGTCAGGGTATTCTGAATTTGCATTCTTTCTACTGTCACTGTTTTCTGCTTTGCATAGAGGTTTGTCATCTGAAGAGCAAGCGCAGTAACAAACATGAGTCCTCCCGACAGCGCTGCGGTGCAGTAGTCCTTCATCACTCCCAGCTGGTACAAGAGTGTTCCCACTCCTCCCCAAACCCATGGTGTTAGGAAAAGGATGATCTGGTTCACATAGATGTAAGGAGGGGCACAGTAGCCTAATTTGAACCGGGGACCTCCCAGCACAGTCTGAGGGAAGCGCTTCAAGAAGAACTCCTGTTTGTAGTCATTGAGCAGGGGTACATCTGGCCCCATCCTCGTGGCTCAGGAATGCTGGCTGGGGATCATCTTTCCTGTGAGAGAACAGAAAGGAATACACAGACACATTACTGATTCTGGAACTCAGAACCCAGGGGATCATTGTGTCTTCTTTTTATGTAGCAAGTTACAGTGGAATTCTGACATGTAGCTGATAGAATTTCCTAGAATACAACTACTAAGCAAACATCTATTTTAAAATGTGAACACATTCTTTCATCTGGAGGTTGCAAATAAAAATATATAACCTGCTCTTGGGAGATGATAAAACCAATTCATCTCCTTCCTAAAACTGACATTTTCCCCACCTGATCTGATTCCAATCACACCTTGCCACAGACCTCCAATTCCAAATAATCCTGTTAAGGATCTCTGTATACAAATGAAGTCTGTGATTTCGGTGAACAGCCACACAAGTGCAAAGATACAGGCACACAGAGGTACCTGTAAAAAAATCAAAGCTTTATGGAATAAAGCTTTTTCTACATATATATATGTCAAAAAATATAAGCAGGAGTATTACAAATGGTTTCCCACATCTGCATTCTTACTGCCCTCCCTACACAGCCCAGTTGCAGGACAGGATCTCACTGTAATAAGCACTACGACAAAATAAACAGTTCATTTTCGGCTTCTTAACACTATAAAATAAAAAAAATAAACACAATGCTTGTGAGTTTTAGCAGAAACAGCACATATATTCTTCTTTATGCCAATGGAGAAAGCTGAAAGAAAGGAAAAAAGATTCCAGTAGACATTTACAATAACCTATCAAATAGAAGAAGGTACAAATACTCATTTAGAGAGGATCAGGCAATGGAGAAACAATGAATGTAAGGTGATAACTATGATATTCCAACATAATTCTATGCTACTAATCACGACAGCAAGCAACTATGAGTGACAGGTAGAAATACTCAAGCTAAGAAATAGGGTAAAAAAAACAGTACAAAAAAAGCAGTGCCAAACCATGTCATTAATAATAATTCTAAAAAAGAGATCGTGTGCATTAGGAGATATGCAAAGACTGAAATTCTGACTTTCTTCCACTGGACCTGTATGATCTGATGAACACCTACTGCCACTACTGCTAAAACATTAAAAATTAAACACTCAGCTGCCACGGTCCTCTAACTACTGTGATCTATTTTTTCTACAATACCAAACATTTCGGAGCCCTTCTGAGAACAATTCACCCATTTTATTTAAACAGGTATCAGTCACTTGACTGTAGATGGATGTTGGTCATTAGGGAATGAAGTTGGAAACAGTGCAAATGAGATATTATGCATCATCACTACTTTAAATATGCATTCTGCATCCACTAAGTCAATACACTCCACCAAGGAAAGCAGGAACCCACAGGCTCTGTAACTACTCTATATGTAGGCTGTGGATTTTTTTTTTGAATAAAATATTGAAAACACAGTTTTCTTGGTCATACTATTTCAAGCCACTGAAAGTCTCTTAAAAGTGAGGAGAAGGCAGCAGTCAGTCCTACTGGAACTAATGGAAAAGACACATGTTGACAATGGAGAGAGGAATTCATCCCAGTCAGCTCAGGAATTTAAAAATGTAACAGCGACACACCCAACTAAACCCAAATTTGAAATGTAATTTAAAAATATCACAATTCAGTCAATCTTTAGAAAAATAAGCACTGTTTAGAGTGTACATGGGTATTGAGCTTAAGTTGCTGGGATAGTTACATGCAGTAGAATATTTACAGGCATTGAAATTATAGAAGCTGAATTTAAAAAGAAAATATAGAACCAATAGGTGCACAGTTTTCCTTGAAAAACAGTTTTTGGGCAGCTGTGTTTTTCTACTCTGAGAAGGGCTATTTTTGTTTCAAGTTCCAGTCTGCATTTGTGTTTGTCAGTTTATATTGCTAACCAAATGTTAACAAAACATTCCTCTTACAGTTTCTGTGTAAACAATAGGCATCTTTGTGTGAGACACAAGACTCTACGCACATAAACAATATAGTTCCACTTGGCTATGCTCCAAAATGAGCCATAAAAAGAGGTGAATTTATTTGTAAAGGAAAATCCCAAGGCTGAAGCTCGCTAACTATGGAAACTCTTCCCTCTGCTACACTCCTGGCTCCCAAACAGTCAGGTAGCACATCAGGGCTTCAAAGAGGGACTCATCCATGTCGTATTCCTGTGCAAAGCCCTAGCAACAAGGCTCCACACATTTGTGTTTACAGGACCTGGCTTCCATACACATTCCTGACATACAGGCCTGGCCCCACTTTGACGACTTGCCTGGATACCCAAACAACCCCCAGCACAACAGTCTGTCATCACCGGAGGGGATCCGTGCCACTTGGACACTATCACACCAAGGATGGAAAAAGGGCTTTAACACCATAAAGTCACTTCACAAGTTTTCCCTGCAATAACCTCTTTATGCCCTTATTATGAAGGCAAACAAAGCAAACCTTGCCACAAATTCAGGCAGGAATTCACAGGAGGGCACGAATTTTTGTCCAAATGAACATCATCCTTCATGTGGGCTGTTGTTAGATCAGCTCAGTTTGGTTTGCTTTTATTTTTAGCAGATTACAGAGTATGTGTACAGCTGTTTGCCACCTAAGCAGCTGAAACACATAGGACTTAAAAATCCTTACCTCGGTGGTCTCACAGGTGTTTTCATGTGAGGATAAGTAAGGGTTACACAGCTTGTAACCTTGCTAGCACAGGCTGAATGAACAGGTGGGGAGGAGAAGGGGAGGCTGCGGCATCCCCTGTCCCACCAAATCCAGATGCACCCCATGCCCACCTGGTTAAAGATTCCCTGGATGAACATCCACGGCTAAAGACCCCACAGTGCTGCAGGTCAGATTCCAGCCAGGAGCCAGGCAGAGCAAGCAGGGGGCCACTGCTCAGCAGTGCTGATGCCGTTCCCTGGTGAGAGCAGGGACACAGCATTTTGGCACCACACACCCCATCCCGTCAGGGGATGAGCATCCCGGGATCACCTTCGGGAAGGGCCGGGGCCGCCTCCTGCCGAGGCAGCTCTGCCCCTGAACAGAGGGGCTCCCACCTGAACCACCACACTTCCTACCCACCCACCTCCCCTCACCTCTTCTGCAGGCACTGAATAAAAACACCCAGCACCAAGCGACTACAAAAAAACACCTCTGCGGTCTCCGGAGGGAAGGGGCCGGGGGGGGGCAAACCCGCGGCAAGGAGCCTCGTTGGGGAGGGCACCTACCTGTGGCCCGGGCTCGGAGCGGGGAAGGGGCCGGCAGGCCACAGGGCCGAGCCGCTGGTGGGAGAAAGCGGAGGAGGAGGAGGAGGAGGAGGATGGCGGAGCGCTCCCGTTGTCTGCCCGCCCCTTTTTCCCGCCCCTCAGCCGCCGCCGCCATTTTGCCCGCCTGAGGCAGGCGGTGGGGACGCGCTGCCTGCGGGAAATGGCTCCGGCCAGCGCCTCAGTGCCGGGTCGGTGCCGGATCAGTGCCGGGTCGGTGCCGGATCAGTGCCGGGTCGGTGCCGGAGCGCTGAGGGGCGATGGCGCTCCCGCTCCCTCACGGCCCCGCAGCATCCCAGAGTCAGTCCGGGTGGGAAAGACCTCCGGCATCATGGAGTCCAGGGCATGGCCGAACACCACCGTGCCGGCAGGAGCACGGCGCTGAGCGCCGCGGGCAGCCTTTCCTTCAGCACCTCCAGGGAGCCTGACTCCACCGCTCCCGTGGGCTGCCCATTCCGCAGTCTAATCACCCTTCCTGGAAGAAATGCCTCTAAAGTCCAGCTACCTCCCCTGGCATATCTTAAGGCTCTGTCCTCCTGTCCCTTGTTCCCTGGAACAAGGCCCCCATCTGGCTTCAGCTTCCTGCCAGGGAGTTGTAGAGAGCGAGAAGGTCCACAGCATTCTGACATAATACCAAAATACCCCTAAGAGTTCCCTGAATCTTGAATATTAATGGCTTTTATGTGCTGTCTAATTCAAGACACAAACGCTGGTTTTAGCCTCAGGTAAAACCCGATGCATTCTGTTTTCTTACGGGTTAGATAAAGCTGAACATTCAGTGGGAAATTGAAATGAAAATCCAAAGGGTGCAGTACTACTTACCACTTCAGATTACACCCATTAAACATTGAGAATGTTCAATAGATTCAGCACACACAGTATAATTTATATCTAACAATACCAAAATGTATAATTCAGTGTATTAACACCAGGGCACATATGTCTACCTTAATACCTGTTAGAACTATCACCATGTAAATAATTAGAAACAGTTCTATCAATTTTAATCTGAATACCTAATTTAACACACAAGCATCTTCTTGGAGTTTTAGACAGACAAAGGAATCACTGTTAGCAGTTCTTATCAGAAGCATCATAACCTTTTCATAGGTCTGTTATCTTTATTCTTCAGAGATAGTAAAAAGAGAGTTAGATGGGGAATGCAGTGTAAAACCTTAGAAATACCACCAAAGAAAGATGCTCATTTATCTTTACTGGATTTCTTTTAAATGTAGTTCAGTGGTACAGATGATTCCAGCTTCTTGGAAAATAAATACTGGTTTTTAAAGGGGAAAAAAAAGGTTTTTTTCAGTATCCTTGATCTAATATTTTTTCACCCTGTCTTTCAAAGGTATCTGTTGCAATCCTATTAAAATTATTTATATCTCATAGGTATTCCAAGGTAAATGGCATCTCTGTGCAATTCCCTAAAGGTTGGTAGCAGGTATCTGCTTTTGGTTGTAAAGTTTCATCCTGTCCCAGTTTCCCAATCCAGTTATAACTTTGTAAAGGTGATGATGATTCTCTTCTGGAATATTTAAATTCTTAATAACAACCGTGGAGTGAGGGAAGCAGATGTTGGATTTATTTCTTTGCAAGCTCTGCCACTTGTGTTTCAAAACTCAGAGGAAGCTTATTCAAAACTCTGAGAAATAATTTCCTATATTTTCACTCTTGCTCCAAAGAGTAAATCAGAATTTCAGTCAGTGAAAACTCCAAGTCACTGGTGAAGGGAGCACAGTAATTTATTTCTCTTAAGAGTTCTAAGAATTTTCTTGGTCATATAAAATAAGATAAAACCTGCTATCAGAGTAAACTGTTCCAGATAAATTCTGCTGAGCTTCAATTGTCTTTTTCTGATTATCACACAATATATAGCTGGAAACATGAACTATCTCACTGAATTTTACAGGACTCCTGATCCTCTTAAAATTATGATACACATAAACTATTTCCAGATTTGGGACTTGGATTTTGGCTTGCTTATTTTTAGTTTATGAAAAGTCTAGTAGTGCTGACTCCCTGAATAATAATATGGACATTTCCATATTTTTAATGTTTACTTTGTTTATAGTGATGCAGGTGCAAATATTTTTCTCACTGACCTTTTTTCTCTTTAAAGATAACACAAAAAAGTGATTTCTGTTTGGAAATGCATCTTTGTTTGCAGCTATAAGGGTAGGAGAAACAGATGCTTTCTTGCATTTATTGATTTTTAAGAAAGAGAGAGCTTGTAGGAAATTATTTTTTAAGAGATTTAGTTCTAGGTAAAAAAAAAAAGTTTAGTTTCAAATTAGAATATGGAATTGTTTATTCTCTTTTTCCCGATGCCCAGTTAATTATTGTTTTATTGCAATCCACAGGCTGGCATTCCCAAAGGGAAAGATGTCAGAGCGAAATCTGACTCCTTGTTTTACTCAATCTGTTTGTCCTGCATCCTACAGGGGACTCATCCTGTGTGTGTCTGTGTAGGCTTCTGGAAGCCTGTGAGTGCTGGATGTGTGTTATCCATGGCTACTCTCCTGTGGCTCCCTTGGAAGTAATGCCTTCTGACATCGTGGCCGTAGGCTGGCGGAAAAACACGCCGAGGAGCTCGCTTCTCTCTGGGTGACTTTATCCCTTTAAAATAAACTTTAGGAAGAGCTACTCCATTCCTACATGTGGGAGATTCCCATGTTTCCCCAAAGGGAAAGGCTTTTGATGACATTCCTGAGCAATCATTAAGAGTTCCAGGGTAACATCCGTGTAATGAGTTTTAGCAACTTGAAGTATCAGCTCCCATTCAGGTGCCCTTCCTGTGGCAGCTAAACATGTGCTTCAAGTAATTTCAGTATTCCTGCCTGGCTGTTTTTTACAACATTAAAACATGAAAGTATTTCTCATCAATTTAACTTTGTGTATAACATGGTTTGGATTTTATGAGAGCTGTATTCTTCAGATGAAGGATAAAACATTGAGTTTGCACATTTCCGTTTAATTTGTGTAGGATATTCTTAAAATTGGGAGCTTTGGGCTAAATTATTTTTGTTGTTTAACACAGTTATGTTTTCCTTTTTCCCCCCTCTTTGCATTTCAAGCTGAAAACATCTTGATTATGGAAGCAATGTAGTTAAATATTTTATGTTTTAGGAAAGACTCACTTCTCTTGGAAGCCTCTTTCAATTGCTGTGCTTTGAGAATCTGTCACTGATCTGAGGAGAAAGGGAGAGAGAGAGAGAATTACAAATTGCGAATTTGTGTACTACTGGAATTGTAAGTGACAGCCCAGGATTGACTGTGGGATATTCTGCATCTTTAGTTTGACAGGGTGCAGCAGTCCTGTGGCCATGCAGCCTTCACAGTTGTCATTTATACGGATGTTGTGGATATAAACAGAGACAGATCATGTGGGAGACTCCCCTCTCCAATGACACACAGCCTCTCACAGCTGGAGCTATGGGACACTGTTAAAAAGTCTCTTAATCGTTTTGGTTTTGATTTATGAGTTCTTTTACTCAGCGTTTGGATGCAATAGGCAGGAGATGTGCAGGTCTTCTAAGTAGATTGTTTATTCTTATCTATGGCATTCCTGCACAGGATGTGCCTCTGAATTAACAAGGTGGAAAATGGCAAAAATGGCCCCGAGTTCTCACTTGCAAGGCCATTTAAAGTCCAATCTATCCAGTTATGAAACAAATTTATTTCTACTTACAAACCAATAACTATTCATTTAAGATCTGCACTACAGGTTTTTTGAACCAATACCAGAACACCCAGATTTGTGAAGAAGAAAGAAGAAAGAAGGACTAACCCACACCCAAAATCCTCCCAACCCATAAATACATACACATTACATTACAATATAGATTACTATATTCCATAAACCTAAAACCCAGGATTCCAACAGGACTTCATAGCTTCCAGTGGAGTAGGAATGTTTGTATCACCTACAAGGCAGTGTGTCCTGTGTCCTTGAGCACTTCACCCAATTTAAAATGGTCATATACACACTTGCTACTTGTCAAAACTTGGTTCATGTCACCACTGTCCAGCATCCAACTTCTCAAAGACTTAAAAAATACTCTTGACCAAGAAATTCAGAGATGGAAGTGAAACATTTGGGCTTTGTGCGGTATTGGGAATGAAGTAGGTGTCTCTGGAGGGACCTGGATGCTCATTAACTGGAGAGCTTCCACATTGATCATTAAGAAACATCTCACCAGAAGCAGATCTGAGCTGCTGGTTTGTGACAGTGTAAAAAGTGCCTTGATCCACTCAGAACTGGGATGTCCCTGGCTGGGCTGATGCCTGCTTAAGGAGGAATAAAAAGCAGTGGCCTGGTGTCAGAAACTGCCTTGTTGAGGGGGGCTAGGGGCCCACCCCAAGAGGAAGGAGGCCAAGGACCTTCTTAGCTCACTGTGCCACCCTTAAAAGATGTTTTAATCATGAGGCTATGGACATGAGGCTGCAGAAGAGCCACCACCAGCAATTCTAGTGAAATGAGACTGGAGAAGGAGCCTGATCCCATCACTCAGTCACATTTACCTTGTGTGCCTAACTTAAAATATTAATTAATCCTTACCTATTGTTTCTAATAGTGTCTTCAAAAAAGCAGGCCAGGGAGGGAAGGTCTCAGTGTAAAGACTCTCCTGTGAAATTCCCACAATATTGAGGAGTTCAGCCATGAATCCTTGTTACACACCAGAATCATCTCTTGCCCCTGCAGCGTTACAGACTATTAGGTACCACAGGGAGAAAGGACTCCCTGCCAACCACCCAAATACTCCTCAGGAGCAAAGCTGGACCTTCACAACTGTTTTGGGTGGCAATATTGTACTGTGTCTTAGACAGTAGAGCAACATTTTGGGTAAACAGGTTGCTATTGTCAAGAGCCATGGGCACACCTTTGAGCCTGTCCAGGTCTGTCCTAAGTAGTAAAACAGTATATAGAGAGACAGAAATTATAAAGTCCTGTGCTGTGCTGATGTGCAGCACACTGCAATACTGTTAATTAATCTTGGTTAGTTTGATGTCCAGTTTTTCTGACATGGGTTTTGATCTATTCTTTCAGAGTTCTAAAACTCTGCCTTTTTCCTTTTTATGTGCAAGTACATTTAGAAGAGATTTTCATAATTTCTTTGTGTCCAGCTTCTCTAATAAGGTTGGACAGATTCTCACAGTTTCTGTTGCTAACATGATTCCTGGCAAATAGAGCAGAAGGTTCAGAAGAACAAAAGAAGTGATCTAATTTTAGTAATGGTGCAGACTGAGTCTGTCATTTTTCTCTCTCTTTTATCCTGCTACCCTTTCTGAATGTCAGAACCTCTCCCAGCACTGCCTCTTTTCAGTTTGAATTGAATTCTTGTTCCTCGTCAAGGACTGGGCATGATGAGTTCTTAGATACTCCTCTGAACAGACACTGAGTATTTGAGAGGCTGATCACTGAAATTCTGACTTGTCACAGGTAATTTGCCAAGAATGAGACACTTCCACTGAAGCTTTTTTGCAGATTAGAAACTCTCATATCTGAAATTTCACTTAATATGTATGTCATATTTCTAGTCTCCATTTTAGATCTTAAATTGAAGTGTGAGTCTATTGCAGTGTAAAGACAATAAAGGAATTTAGGTTCTGAAAGACAAAGAAGGTTGCATTTAGTGCAGTAGATCTGCTCAGTTTGTGAGGTGCTCAGACCTTGATCCAGTGAAGGTCTTTAGCTTGTGCATAATTCAAGTGTGAGAATTTCTATAGAAGCCTTAACATAAAACATATTCTTTCAAAGCCAATGGAAATACAAACATGTTATAAATTAAATATAAGCTTACAAACTTTGCTGGATTTGGATCTTGCAGGATTGTTCCAGTGAACAGCAATTATACTTGTCTTAGTCAGCCTTTATGCTTGTGCTCTTGTTTTGGATGTGAGAAATAAACAGGCTGTGTATGCAATTGGGAGGATGGCAATTATAGACATCTGATGTGCAGAACTGGACAAGAAAGCAAAGAGTAAAGAATAACATGGTTTGAAGTGAAAATTGCTTGAGCTGTAACAAAATGCAGAGGATGCCCTTTGTTGGATGTTTATTGAGTGTGCTACAAAAACACCAGTGTGGTTACGAATAAATTATAGTTCAACATTTGGAGACACAGTATATAACAAAATGAAAAATAAAGCCAGCCTAAAGATTAATTTTGTTCCTGAGCAGGTCTACTTAATTAACCATGGAAAACATGGTTAAAAATGTGCAATCATTTTTCAAAATAAATAATTCCTCAGCATCTAGCTCCAGTTTGTTTCATTTCATGTCATCTATATAGAAGGGGGCAAACAAGCATTGCAATTGAATCTGGGAAACATACAACCATATGATGCTTGATGTAACAGACCACACTACTAGATCTAAAAATGGGATTTGGAATACACTGGATGTACTTTAAAATAGTATTTTCATCTGTTTTTGCAGATGAAATAATTACGTATACCTTCTTCCCTAACTTACATGATGGACTTAAAATCTAGACTGAATGATTTTGAGATGTGAGGAATGTTGCCTCTCAGTTTGTGTCTTTAGGAATTATGTTCACATTGCTTTTTCTGAAATCATCAGGCCTGAACAAAAAAAGAAAACTTAAATTTATTCCAGGAACCAGCGCTTAAAAGAGCCCTCTGCCAAACAGGGAAAGCTGGCAATGAAATCTCCCTTATCATGATCAAACAGCTCATCATGTAACCAGGAAATGGAAGGGGAGGACCATTCTTCCTCCATTCCTGTTTTCCATCTGTGAAGAAGCCTGGATGGTTCCACCAAGAGGCTCAGCTGCCAGGCTGCCCCTTCAGCAGTGTTCAGTCTTGCTTATCCCTTATCTCTTCCTGCTCTGGTGCCTGGCCTTTACTCCCACTCCACCTACAGCCATAGAATAGGTCAATATTTCTGCTGAAATGAATGTTCATGAAATACTTCTCCTCCAGGGGCTGTCTGGAAGACTGGAAATGAGCAGGGGAGTCTGGGGGCTGCTGACAGTTTTCCCCAGAGCACGAGAAGGCCAGCTCTGCCAGGCCTCTCTGTTGGGTGCTCTGGAACCATCTCCATAGTTCTTTCCTATAGCTGGCACTTGTTTGCCACGGGGTGATTTTCTGGCTGGGCTAAGGCATCCGTACCCCATTTGGTGCAGCAGATCTGGTGGCACAGGCTCAATCCCCATTTCAGCCAGCCCCTCCCACCTGCTATCACATGCAGCTCTTATCAGGGTGCTACTACTGTGGCTAACCAAGTCAATGTTCTTGAGGCACATCGAGAAATCTGGCACCCAGCCCTCGGCTGGAGCTCAGATTCTGCAACAATAATGTTTACGTTGGCAGGCCATCGAACAGAAACTCCAGCTGACTGGTGTGATTCTAGCAATTAATTCAGCTTTTCCAGTCACAAAAGTTTGTTGATACAGCTTGTGGCTCTTCCTGTTTCCAAACACATCAGTAACTTGGAAAAAAAACTGTCTCGGCAGTCACAGAATCACAGAAGTGTTGAGGTTGGAAGGGACATTTGGAGGTTGTCTAGTCAAGCCCTGCTCAGAGCAGAATCAACGTATAGCAAGTTTCTCAGGGCTGTGTCCTCTCAGATTTTGAGTATCTCCAAGGATGGAGACTCCTCAACAACTCTCAACATTTTCCAGTGTTTGATTTCCTTCCTGCCATAAACTTCTCATATTTAAATGGAGTTTCCTCTATTGCAGTGCATGTCCACTGCATTGCCTCTTGTCCTCTCACTGGGTACCACACAGAAGAGTTGGTCTGTCTAGTCCTTCACATCATGGGTTTATATACATTGATATAATTCTCTGACCTTCTCCAGACTGAACAGTCCCAGCTCCTTCAGTCTTCAGATTCTTTTTGGTGGTGCCCAGCGACAGGACAAGGAGCAATGTCCATAAACTAAAACATAACAAGTTTAACCTCAACATGAGGAAGAACTTCTTACGTTGATGATGGCAAAACAAGCTGCCCAGGAAGATCATGGATTCTCCTTCTCTGGAGACATTTTCAACCCACCTGGACACATTCCTGCTCCAGGTGACCCTGCCTTAGCAGTGGGGTTGGACTTGATGATTTCCAGAGGTCCTTTCCAACCTAAATTATTCTGTGGTTCTGTGACTCTGCAATTCTCTGAGTTTATGTTGAGGAGATTGCTGTTTGCCATTTGGAAGTATTTATAAATAAATGCTTGGGATGGAGCTGGAGGGATGGAAATTGAAGTATTTGAGGTTTCCACAAAACTCACACATAATTTTTTAACTCATGGCCCTCACACCTGTAAGACTTAATCATCATCCTGAGCTCTGGAGGCTGTCAGAACTCTGAAAGGAGGACAGAACCAATCCATACAAGGATTACCTGTGTAAATCTATATAGAAACAAGAAACTGCAGTTATTGAATTCTCCATGTTGTAATTTGAGTCCTAAAATGTTGTATTTTTAGCATTTCTGTTTAAATGACATTGATGCTGCCCCAAAATAAACATCTGTAAATGGAATCCTCTTGGTCATGAATGAACCACTTATTTTCTGTACATTTATATGACTGAAATTCATGGTTTCCTTTGTATACTGGTGGTTTTTTTTTCCCCTGCATGGCTGTTCTTTCCAACAGCAAGACCTCCTCCTCTCTTACCAATGATGAGAATGTAAAGTGTCCATCTGGTTTCCCGAGTCCAGAGGATATAGCAAAATGCTGGTTGTGAAATGTCACTGACTGGAATTGCTATCAGATTGCCAAATGTCCTGAATGTGTCCAATTTGTTCTTTGCCTTTATCACGTTTCATGCTATTTTGGGGTAGAAGGACCTAAAGCCTCAGTAGAACTGAATTACTGTTTTTTTCCTTTGCTTTTGCCTTTCATGTGGGACAGTCATTGATTCACAACATGGATTTACACCCATCTGTGAAATTTGTTACTTTGTGCTCTACCTTGAATCCAGACTTTCCTGTCTATATTGGATGGCTCTGACAATGCACTGAAGACACTGAGAGTACAATCCTGGTTTCTGGAAAGTCACTGTGGAAGATACCTTTGTGCTGCCTGTGTTTTCAAGCATTTGGAGACCAGGAAAATCCAGACCTTTTCTTTCATCCACACTGAGGAATTCAAGCACATTCAGAACTCTCTAGCTACCTTTCTTTTCTTTACCCAAACTTGCTGAGTAATTTTTAACATTAACATAGTTTACTTTTTGTTTTACTTTTCTGGTTTGAAATATCTTTGTTTTCTTCCAGGTTTTATACTGCAAAGTTACCAATAGCACCAAAAATTAGATTTATTAAGAAGATGTGCAACCAGAATAACAACATTATGAAGGGGATGTAACAGAGAAAGGAAGTAGAAATGTTGCTAAAATTAATTTCTGATTTTTACAATTAATCAGCTCACTCCTAACTTGATTGTTGGAGCAGGTCAGGGTAGAGGGTGTTCATGGCATGCTATTATGGATCATTTTGGGTTCATGGGGATTAGGGCAGCAGATTTTAACCCCTCAACTCCATTCCTTGTGTGGCTGGATGCAGCCCAGTGCCTTACCTGGGGCTGCCTTGCTCTCTGCATTCCCTGCAGGTGAAGTGCCCTGCGCCTCCCCTTCAAAATGCTTCAGTTTGGAGGGTGGGAGATTGCCTTTGAGTTTAAGATACTGGACTGAGATGCATCTGGGCTAACATAGTAAACAAATGTTTTCTTTAAACAAATGTGATTTCTTGTGACCTCCAGTAAATCTGCTAACTTCAGCTTTCCCCCTGCAGATCAGGTACTGTCTGACTAAGTTGGTTGGATACCAGGTGGTAGGAGGGAAAACATAATTATTTATAAAAAAAAAACCAAATCCTGCTTCATGGACAGAGCTCATCTCTTGTAAGTAGGTCAGAGTTGTTTCAGAAAGCGTGGCTACAGTCACACGGTGTTTAATAGGCCCTGTTAATGTTTCACACTTCCCCCCCCCCCTTTAAAACTTCCATTTTGGAGTCAGATGAGTCACTACAATATGGGATTTTTCTTTTTCCTTCTGCACTTCACACTTTGTCCCGGCATCTTGGCAGCAGCGCTGGGAAGCCGCGCTGGTGAATCCAGGTCCCGCGGTCTCCCAAGGCAGCGCCCCTGAACGGGTCCCTGGGATTAGGCAGGAAGCGGAGGTTTTAATGAAGCAGACTCCATTCTTCCGAGGGGTGAAAGGAGGTAAGGGAAGCTCCTGTTGCTTATGTGATTATTGCTAATTACTGTAATTGAACATCCTCATGACAGGAATATTTGGTGCCTGAGGTAAAGCTTGTTTGCTTCCACTCCTTTTTTCCGACTGTCTCGTGGTGCCCTCTCGAGGTAGGAGAGCAACCCCTTTTATTCTCTTTTTTTTACGGCAGCTGCAACACGAACTGGAAACACAGACCCTGGTGAAGAAGCTGAAAAATTGCTGTCTGCTGTGGGGAAAAAAAAATGAAGTTGCTATAAATCCATGCAAAATGAGTGGGGGTTTTTATTCCCATTTATAAAAGCATACCAGTCTCTTTGTTTCCATCTTTTCCATGAGATCAAGCACTCAAAAGAGCAAAAAATGCACAGGGGATGCTTCTATGCAGTGCCCTGAGGCCACAAAGGTGCATTTCCCTGGAGCATGAACCAGCAGATCATACAAGGTTAAAGACTATTTCCATGAAGGAAGGGAGCACATTTCCCACTACTCTTGTGCCCTTGAGGCAAAGCACAAAATGCATCAGGAAATGCTGACGTGTTTGGATATTAATGTGGATTAGGAAATTTGATACACGAGGAAGGCTGACCTTGGGGCTTAAGTCAAACAGAGGGAATTCTGCTTGTGAGGGAGGTCGGTGAATGAGGTGCTGGTCCCTCCTGGCTGGAGGAAGCCAAATGCCTTGGATGTCATCACCACATCACTGTGAAGGACTGCAAACTGTTGGTTTCTTTTTAAATGTGACTATTAGATGTGTGGTCTTGAAATATATCTTTCCAGGTGACAGGAGGTTGTCCTTCCAAAAATGCTTCATCTTAAATTCATCAAGGAGCAAGGACTGGCAACACATTGGGTCTTGAAAAGGCAGTGAATTAATCAGTTTTGGCTTGGGCTGGGATTGAGTTGATGCTGAGTGTTTGGGGCAAGGACATCCAGTTTGAGAGATGAGCAAACTGTGGTGCTGATTTATTTAAAACACTCTTTTTCTAAACATCTCTGCTATTCATAGGTAACTTTGGATGGGGATAAATGTAAACAAATGTGCTGGATCTGAAGGCATAAATCCTTTCCACAGAGCTGAAAATTGAAGACTCCAGACTGTGGTTGTTTGAAAAGGGACTTTTGGGCCCAAGAAGGAGTAAGATGTTAGTAAAACCTTTGTTCACTGTTACAATACGGAACAGTTAAGTGTGGTTTGGGGTCTCTGCCAAGTTAACCCTGACTTATTCCCATTGCCACAAATACCTCTAAGAAACCTCTTAACATCTTATTAAAGATAAAGAACAAAAACCAGTTAGTGCTCTTCATTTTAAATACAGTATTTAAAGCAAAAGCTTTCATTTTAAAAACATCATTTATTTCCTTTCCCTGTTGCTAGATTAGGGCCTTTGAAGAAATTTCACATTTTATGTGGCATTTATTTTCTTGTTGCAGAGAAAAAAAAATAGCTTAAATGGTCTGAAACTAGCACAGTCTTTAATATTAATGGAGTTTTATTTTCTTTAAGATGAAATTTCAAGTGCTCTGAGTCAGCCCAAACACATGCTAACCTGGCTTGTTTTATTATTTCCTTCCCTGTGGTCTGTTGGGCTCTGTCTATCTGTGGTTTCTCCCCCTGTTGTTGTCAGCTCCTTGGGGCAGGAACCACAAGCAGCACATTCAGACCCAGGACTGGAGAGAATTGCTGTGGCAATTGGAATAATAACAGCAAAAAGCCATGGAAAAATAAGACAACATTAAATAATTATTTCCACTTTTTATTTCTCCAGCAAAGAAGGGCAAAAGGGAGCTGGCTTCTGTGTGCAGTCCTGCCTTTCATTTGCAGCTGTGTGTTAGGGAATCAGAGGCCACTCAATACATGGTTTTGGAAACCTCTGGGTGAGTATGAGGTGGTGGGAGGTGTTGGTTTAGGGGCATCTCCACGAGGACCTGATGATGGTATGATGACATTGTAGCATTACCTTGACAAAAGGGAAGAAGTGAAGGAGAGAGGTGTCAGGTGTGCCTGGGTACCCTCCGGTCAGGTCAGGATGTCAGAAGCATCAGGATCACACAGGTCCCATGGTGTGTAAAATCAGGCTGGCAGAATATTGTGGGGTGCAATCACATTCCCTCCCACCCTCATACTCTCCTCTGTTCTCCTCTGTGCCACCCCCTCATCTAAGGCAAGGTGGCATCTTTATTCTGGTAGAATTAACTAATCAAAATACGCTGTTGGTGATTTCAATTATGAATGTTCCCTCCCATTCTTAAAATGTTTTCACTTGTTTTCTTGGCAGGACCTTGAGGATCTCTCCTGAGAGCTCCTTTCACATAGATATGCACAGAATGAATAGTTTATCTCTACCTCCTGCTGACTTTCATGAATAATTTGATGTAAAAAGCTAAGTTGGACTTCTGCTGTGTCGGATAACTTGGGAGTACCAGCTTCTAATATTCCAGCCACAGACAGAAACAGTTTTAGAAGACAAAGTGGCCTCTCTGGATTCCACTTATTTCAAATACCTAACCTTTCCCTCCTTCCCTAACCAGGCTCCTGTGGACTTCCCAAAAAATGAGAGAGGCTCTAGGGGCTTCCAGCTGACAGGACATCCCTTGTGAATGAAAGCTCTTTATGTAGACAAAGAAGATTTAGTGGGACATACGACCATGATTTTTACAGTTTCTTGTTTGCCTCCCCAGGTATATGCCAGAAAATCCCGTGGTCACTCCTGAAGTTGAGCAGCTCATTTTATGCAGTGCATTTTGCTGCCCAGCCTCACTGAAGGCAAACAGAATTGCTTCTCTGAGTAATGTCACACGTGTGCCTAAATGATTGCAAGAGACTGAAAGGAGCTGGGAGTAGAAATAATAGCACTACTTCATCTCTCACAGAGCAGCGCCAACAAAATAATGAGGCCATGTGAATAAAGAACCAACATAATAATCAAGCTCTAACCGTTTTTGGAAAATTAGCACTTCTTCCATAACAGTCAGGGCTGCAGGGAAAATGGTACAAAATATTAACTGTCAGGTTAAGCACACCTTAATCAACATGTGCCAAGTCCCACTGATGTGTCCTCAAACCTGTTACTTAAGTATTTGTCAAGGCCCATTAAATAAACAAAATTTTAAAGCCTAATAACATAAACCACATAAATAACATAAAAGAGCCATAATGGTTGAATGGGTGGGTGTTTAGCCCTTCTTGATTTAAAACAGTGAAGTGAAAAATGTTGGGGCCCTTGAAGGTGATTTTGAAGACGAGAAAGTGACTGTGCTACACAAACAGCAATCAGAGACAATTAAGAGAACTGGGACAAGTGCCTCATTCTCCCTGCAGACTGCATGGGAAATTGCACTTTACATTTCAGTCTCATTGCATTTTCAAATAAGGCCCCCAGCTATGTCATTTTTCAAGTCCAACTCAAATCAAAAGATATTGCTTAAAATCTTCCTATTACTCCAGAAGTGAAAGGAATGATTGTCTATGCTGATGAGCCTGGAAGATTGTCTTGGAAAGAATTTGACAGTTTTGTCTCCTGGTCCCATTATAATGTTATTACTGTCCCTGAAGAAGGCTGACAGAGGTTGAATGCCAGCATGAGGATGAGGGTAGTTGAGGATGGCTCTGTGCTGCTGCAGATTTTGTGCTGTTTCTCTTCAGAAACAGCAGAGAAACTGCTCCGTGCTGTGCATGTGTTTTCTCTTAAAGCTTAGACTGATGAAGAATCTCAGCAAGACCCTATGTTAACAATAGAACAGAACATACAAGAAAGCTCAAAAAAACCCTCATAAAAATGGAAGGAATTAAAATAGGGAAATTTGAAATAGTTATCCATGTCTAATTATAACCCTGTCCCTATACAGAAAGCACAACCCACCACGATATTTTTAAAAGCACTTTCTGTTAAGCTTGGGAAGTGTTCCACTACATGATTCAGAAATTTCCTGAAGTGCTGAGGTGATCTCACTTTTGCAGCCTTTTCCCCACAGATGGGAGTACAATGATCTTGCAGAGCTGTGGTAGCTGTTTTGGTTTGCCACAGAAGTGATGGTGCCTGGGAATGAGCCCTGCCCTTGATCCTGGCTCCTTAGGGTGACTCAGTGCTGGCCCAGCTGCCGCTGCTGCTCAGGCACAGGTTGGAGTGCAGAGGGAAGCAGGAGGACCCTGCATCTGTCTGACTGCCCTGGTGATGCCCAACAAACCTTCCCTTAACCAGCCCTGATGCCTCCTCTCGCTGTCTTGGAAGCTGGGAAATGGAGGAGCTGTGGTGCAGCCATAGGAGTGATGCAAGCTTTGCCTTAGAGCAATTTTCCTGTGCATGTATCTCTGTCAATCTCATCTTACTGTTTTCTTTGCACAGGGCACTTTTTTCTCTTAAAGATTTTAACTCAAGCTCCAGATAAGATGCTGCTCTTCCCCTCTGGTTCCCCTCTGGTGACAAAGGGACAAAGGCAGAGACTCTGGGTTGAGATAGCAATTTACTGAAAACAAACAGCAATGGGATGAGAAATGAACGGTAACAGCAACAATATTTAAAAAGCAGTGTGCAAAAGGGTGATTTACACACAAAGGGTGCTCCATTGCCTCAGTGCAATTCCATGTGGCCACATGAGAACAAAGACAAAATGGCAGATGTTTTCACAGCCCGCGAGTTCTTTGAACACAGGGAGCTTTCTCCAGCCCTGTGATTTGAACTTTTATGTTTTACTATACAACAATTGTCTGAGAGAGAAATTACAGTTACAGTGACAATCTGGCTCTTGCTGTCCTCAGTCCAGAACATGAACTACTCAAATCACAAAAAAAAAAAAAACCAAAAAAACAACAATGCTTTGTTGCCTTGTGATGGTCGTAGAGCATATATGCCCACTGAAATTAAGAGGAATTTATAAAGGAATTAGCCTGCTTCTGAACCAGAGATTTTAGAAGTAATTATAAATTGTGACAGCCCCAAGAGGAAGCTTTTCACAGTGTGGGGTCAGAAAGCACCTCCAGCAAGATCATTCACATACAGAACTATGCAAAAGAAAGAAACATACAGCAAAAGCATGTTCTCTGCACTCAGAACTTTATCCCAGTCCCCAGAACTGCAATGGATAATGTCTCTAGCAGAAATTAATTTATTTTGGTGGGACTTCCTTGGAGCACAGTACTTCTCAAGTGATGTTTGCAAATTTGGGTCCTGACCTGCTTGTTTTAAACCAGCTTTAGCAAAATTACATTTAGTGCAAGTTTTTGTCACAATAAGACCAAGGGGAATTTTGTGATTTAGTATTCATTCTACACAAAAAATTACATTTTCTTACCCATTCATGTACCTCAAGTATGTAACTCCTAAGTGGAAGAAATGCATTTATGTACATAAAAATGATGTATATAAGAATAAAGTGCTGATTATTTTATATTCACTGGTAGCTCTATGGCTCCGCATCAATATCGCTCTGTCATTTTCTGAAACAGAGCCGAAAGGCAGCGAGATACCAACCTGAGATAGCAGTCTAGCAAGGAAGGCAGTGCTGTCACTGCAGAGGGACTTGGAGCAGAAGAAGTGACACTTGCAGTTACTGAGGCTGTCAGTCCAAATCCGTGTTGCTTTGGTACCCTGGATAAAGATCCGACCAACTTAAGAGCTGGCGACACGCCACGCAGACAGATGGACACAGTGGTGAGCAGCAGAGACTGTGCTGGAGCTTCAAGTGGGGGTTCTGAAGGCAGCATTCCTAGCTGGGAGACTCCAAACAGCTGGCCAGCCTGAATTTTTTAAAAACAATTCATGTTTTAGGAAATGCTGCAGTTTGTTTTGTTCTGGATGATGTTACGCACTGAACAAACCGGAGATAGGGAGAAGTATTGTTATTTAATGTTCGTAAATATGGCCTGAGCTGCGCAATGAGAAGGAAGTGAAAAAGGGGCATTCCCTCTGAGCCCTGGAGGGGATGAGAAATGAGAACAGAATTTCCCTGTGTTTTTCTGTGACAGGGCAAAACAGATCCCACACAATTCTGGGCAGAGCAGCAGAGAGAGAGTCAAAGCTGCATGTTGGTAATGGGGAGGAGAAATCTCACCTTGGATTCAGAAGCTGGAATTCATCATAAACTCACACTTCAGCCTTCCTCTCCCAAGAAGATCAGTGTTCTGGTTAGAGGCCAAATGGGACAATTCTTTTCCTTGGGAAAGGGTAGACATAGGATAACCTGAATTTTTACTACAAACTGAAACCCAAAGGTGAAAAGCAGATACCAGTGCATTTCTTATTTTTTAATAATATAGTTTAAAGGAGTTAATCTGAATTTAAATATCTAGTTTTAAGCATCTTGTATCCTCGTGCAACAAATGTTAAACAGTTAAATTAAATTATTCAAGTGTAACTAAAAATTGGGGTGCTCTATTGGAATTTGAATGGATGGTCCTCACATGCATCAGCATCCCTTTGTCTTACAATATTTCATCCCTTCTGTTTGCAAATGGGGAAGAGTTTTCCCAGGCAGATACTTTATCAGGACTGCACCATATTATGTTTTCGAATAATCAATCCAAACTGCAGGTCAAACACCTCTTCTATTCCATTTTTTGTTATTGAGTCCTTATTAATTTCAATTTCCTGCATTGCCTCATGTCTTTTTGCCAGTGTGGTGCATATTGAGCAATCAGGTCATTCTGGGTTGCTCTTGTTTGTGCTACTCTTGTGAACTCAGTTTATGTTTAATCCTGAGAATAACAGACCTAAAAGGCTGACGAAAAACAAAAAGAAAAAAAGAAAAAGAAAAAGAAAAAGAAAAAGAAAAAGAAAAAGAAAAAGAAAAAGAAAAAGAAAAAGAAAAAGAAAAAGAAAAAGAAAAAGAAAAAGAAAAAGAAAAAGAAAAAGAAAAAGAAAAAGAAAAAGAAAAAGAAAAAGGTGATGCATCCAGTGCAGTCAATATCATGTCCAGTCACAGAGTTAGAAGGGGACAGGATGAGTGAAGAGACTGATGAAGGGCAAAAGCTTCTTGTTTTTGGAATTGGTTTAGGTTTGATAAATCAGAAAACTATTAAAAAGTAAGAACACTGATTTATTGCTGGGTTCTTCTCTTTGGGGCAACCCTTCTAGTGCCATCTCAGGACATTCCTCCATAGTCCCTGGCCACTACAGCTCCCCCATAAAGGTAACATGCACAAAGGCTGGGGTGGTGGTGTTGCATTCAGGGTGTTTGGATCACCAGAGGCCCAAGACCACAGCTATCAGCAGAGATGTTATCTAACTGTTGGCCTTATCTTGGCTGCAAAGATCAAGCACAGACCATTGTGCACCAGCAGCAGAGAGGACAAAGCCGCCACCATGACCCCAGCTCTAAGTCGATGTTACAAAGGAGTGGATCAGGATTTAAGTCCACCTTGGTTTTTTTAAGGTCACTGATTCTCTTTAAAGAAACAAAACAACGCACAGACTTGTGTGCACACAAACACGCACACTTGATAATTAAAAGAATTAACACGGGAATTAGATTGTGTTGCAAACCAAGAGACTGTTGTTAAGTGAAAATTTGCCATATGCTCTCCAACACCAGACACAAAGAAGAACCATTTTACCACTTAAACCTCTCTTTTGCTGTAGAATTGGAATGCCCAGTGCTGTCGATTGGCTCGTTTAAAGAGCATTAATGTTTGTTGTGGGGTCTGTATATCAGGGTTATTAAGATTACTTAGAAGAAGTTTTTGGGAACTCTTTCTCTCAGGCTGCTGAGCTTTTATTTTGAGGAGAAAGTAACACCAATAATAAAACTCAGAGGTGCCAGTGAGCTTAGTGTAAAGAAGACTTGGAGGTTTATATTTTTTCCCTTTTTTTTTTTTTTAAACAGTCCAATTATGTACCATGCAGCAGCAACTGGGCTAACACCAGCCATATGATGGAATAGCTTGTAATCCGGTTGTGGGTCTAACTCCATGAGACAGACTCCAAGTAGATGAGTTTTAAATCTCCTTAGAATTAAGAAGGGTTTGGCAACCAAATTAATTGTTTTGGAAAAATCCTGCTTTATGGATCATGAAGAGGATAAAAAGGGAAAAAACATGTCATCTGTAGTGGTTAGTCAGATGTTCTTTTGGAGTTACAACGATTTCCTCTCTAATTCCTCTTCTTGTTGACATTCCCGTTAAAAGAATAATGAGCACGATGTTCGTTGCCTTAGCGCTGCTCATCCCTGTGTACATTACGACATCTTTGCATTAAGCCACCCAAATGGATTGAATTATACCGTGAGGCAGCCACTGAAAAAACAACTGCACTCAGCTGTGAGCGCGCATGAAAGGCGCCTATAAACTGATACAAGCGGCGATAATCGCCGCCAGCCCGTGCGGGAGTTTGTTTGAAAGCAGTGCTGGGGCCCAGGCAGCCGGGAGAGTGCCTCTCTCTGCTTCAGCAGGGCTGAATTATTTTAAGTCTTTGGCTTGTTAATATTGATGCAGTTACCCTTTTACCGGGGAGGTTGTGATGCTTTGGAGAAATGTGTTCCATGCATTATTAACGCCATGTTTAAATAATGAGAGACAATTAAACGATCGCTGGGTGATAGTTTCCCAGGTGTATTCCTGCTTTAGATATTTTGTAGGTCTATACTGTCTTCTCACAGAGGCTACATTACTTAATTAGCCCGTGCTTTTGCAGTATTTTGGTAGAAGTAGGTGTGCAAATAAAGGTATTATTATTTCACAGGTGGCATAAAAGCAGCTTCATTAAGGAGCTTGGTACTAATAGTCCTTTAATACAGAAAGCCAGGAGATGATTCTTCACATGGTACATTAAACAGTGAAATATGCCAATTTTGACTTGATTTCTGTGCTGCTAAACTGCCCTGCATTCATTTGCTTCAGCTTTAAGCCCTTCCATTCTCGTATTCTCTAGCCCTGGTTACAGAATTGCAGCTTGCTTTTCACCTATCTCCCAACAGTTTAACATGGATGTCTGGGTCCAGCCCATTGTTCCAATTGTATATAGTTTAAAAAGCTCTGCAGTATTTTACTCTTTCCATTATATCTTGGCTTCCCTGAGCGCTCTGCTCGCTGCATTTTGCTTGTACTGGCTCTGTTTTCTAAACCCATTTATGGCTTTTTTTTTTTCTGTACACACTTGTTCATTGGGGAGCTTAAATTGACTTCTCTCCATTCTGTTTCCTTAACTAAAAACGCACCATTAAGGTTGATTGAAGTCTTTTGAAAACACTTCATAAAAAATGAAAGGCCACAAGAAATTAGGCTACCAGTGTTTGCAAATACCTGTTTTCAGCCAAATTGGTGGGAAGGAATAAGAACTGAAATTTAAAAATGCTACTGATATGTATTTGGTTGCTGGTTAATTTTATAAGAATTAAAAAAGTGTGTGTAAAACATTTTGATGGCTAAAATACTGAGACTTTAACAAAATGTGCCAGAGAGTAGGTTGTTGTTGCAGAAAGCCTTTTCCCCAAAAAACCATCAGGCACAGTTCTGAGGACAGAAAATGTCAGAATGAACAGAAGTATCAGACTTTCTGCTTTAAAAAACGTCTTTTACTTTTAATTGTTTTCTTCAGAGAGTACTGAAAGCTCTTCAAGAGTAACATTTGAACCATGGAATAACATATTTATCAGAAATAGGAGGAGTTATTAATAAACTACTTTATAAATGCGGAAAAAGTTTAATTAAATCAGTGAAACTTTGAGTGCCTTTCAGAACAAAAACATCTGTGCAGAGGTTGAGGATATTAAGTATGTTTTACATTATGTACACGTATCCTTAATGAACAAAGCAGCCTCCCTTCACAAATCCCCCACCAGGAATCAGGGAAGTCATTCCGAGCAGCGTGCTGAATTGTCAAGGAAACTTTTATGGACATATGGAAATGCATCTGCTTTAAAAAGAGAAATATCAAGAGGGATTTGCACAAAGTTAAAAGCAGAGCAAGTGCTTTAGAATCAAAAGTGATTACATTGAAAATGGCAGCTTGCTTGTCAGAGCAGCTGAAGCAGCTCCTCACCAAACAAAATACTAATCGTTCCAGCTGTTTCCAGGCTCTCCTAATACTGCTGCTTATCATTAAAAAATACATACTTTATAGAAATGTGGAAAGCTCTAAAAGAAAAATCATTTGATTTTGGTTTATTTTTAGATTTTTTTTCAGACAGCTGCCAAACATATTTTATTTACAAGACTTATTGCTTCTATGGCTTTTTCTCTTTTTCAGAAATATATATATTCATCCTGACAGTCATCTCACTAAGTGGAGACATCTAAAATGCAGAAGACTTTCAATATAAGACTTACATTGCAGAATAGGAGCAAAAAAAATCTGCATAGGGTGAGTTTTACAGTTTTAGTGGCCTTTTATTTTTAAAAACATAAACCTTAATATGGAAAAACCCCACACCTTTGAGCCCCAAAATCAAACTCAGGTTTGAATTCAGGATCAAACAAAGTTGTAAATTACAGCTGTTCTCAGACTTTGCCTTTAAGAATATAATGAATTTAAGACTTATTGTTTCATAAAGGCAATGGAATCAACCGGCCAGGCCTCGGCTGCAGCGGTGTTTGAAGGTGTACGTGAGCACAAACTGCAGACTGCATCCCGTGCTTTAAGAATTCTCCCCTTAATGGAGGAAGAGAGAGCAGTGAGATCAACAAGCAAAGTAGCTGAGTACAAGGAGGTCATGCAGCAGCACTGAGTTCTGCTGCAGAGCTACAAGGAAACCCTGTCAGCTTCCATCCCATTAAACGAGCCAGGAGCTATGTGTTGGACTCACTGGGACTACCAGCAAACCCCTCCCAAGCTGTCTGCTGGCTCTTGCTCACATCCTCTATCAATTATTCAGTTCCTTTTATGCAAATAATGTTCTGTGGAAGCAATGGAGATTCATAATGGGGAGAAGAGTAACATCCATTTAGGAGAATTAAATGGTAGATGAAAAGCGTGACACTTTGCAGGCAAGAGCTGTTGAAGTGGTGCAGTACCAGGACTCTTTAAATGCATGCACAGACAGGGAGAGTCAAAGTTTTGTTTGCTTTTTTTTGACAATCAGCTCTATGGAAGATTAAATAAGGTGGGAATAGACACAGGCTGCAGCATTCCCAGTTCTGCCCAGGGGACAGAGAAGCGAGGCCTCTGTAGCAGATCTGTTTGTGCTCTGCAGGCTCTGAGTTCTCAGTTTGTGTCTTACAGAGGATCTGTGCAGCCAGCCTGGATGCCAACGTGTCTGTACTAAAGAGAGGCTTCACTGTTCTTTAGAGTCAGGAGTCACAGAAGCCAAGGGCCTTTCCTGTGTTCTTTTATCAGGCAAAACATTGGTTTCAAAGCATAGATGGGATCAAAACTCTGCTGTAGCCCCATTACACTTCACAGGGCCAAACTCAGCCCTGCTTCCTTCTGAGATTCTCCCCTCAGAAGAGATTGGTGAGTAAATGCAGACAATCCTGGGTGCATCCAGCCAAAGAACTGATTGTGCCTCTTGTTGCAAGCCTTTAAATCCTTGTCTGGGATTTTACTTGAAGGTTTATCCTTTGTCTTGTCAGTCAGCTCATGGTGGTTTTCCTGCTGAACTGCCTGTGGGCTGTTTGGCCACTTATGTTGGGTCTGCACTGTCAGGTTTGGAAGTTGTGGCACCCCACAAATGCTGCCACACTGCAAAGGCTGGGGTGGAGATGCCTGTCCCAGACACAAACAGATCAGTGGTGGTGAGAAAACATCTGTCATCCCGTGTGCTCCAACATCAATTAAAGAATCTCATACTAACGTTGGATTTTATACCAGAAAGCCAGTGTTTGATAAGGCAGAAGCACAGAAACAGGACCACAGCCTCAAGGTTTCTGTCCATGTTCTGTTGCTGCCCCTATGCTGCACTGCTACTCTTTGTGTGCAGGGAGTGTGAATCAAAAGCAAACCAAATGTTATTAAACACAGGATCACAGAACCATTTAGGTTGAGAAGACCTTTAAGACCATCGAGTCCAGCCATTAACCCAGCTCTTTCAAGTCCACCATGTCCCTTCTTTCAATCTTTCAACTTAATTTGGGAGACAACAGCCAAGTGCTAAGAAAGTTCTCACATCTTCTGTATTTCCTGAAACACACATGCAAGATCCAGTGTTGTAACTGCGTCTTCTAGACATAAAGACATCTCTTCTAAAAGCTTTTTAATCCAAGTACCCTGCATATTTATGGTGCTTCAGCATTTAACTATCTTTAATGACACCGTTTTTCAAAATGGAAATTTTTTGCTGAACCAGGAGAGACAGAAAGTGTGTTTTAATGGAGTGCAGTTAGCCTCCAAAAGCGAAAGAGGCTTCCATTATAAAATTCTGCACTTAAAGGAGCCCTGGCTATTGGCAGAGATGGGAAATTGAAAGAGTATTATGCACAATACATAAGTTCAAGAGAATTAAAGCACAGATAAATTCAGAGAATCAAAAAGAAGCTGAGCTACAGGAGGTACAGGTGTATTTCTGGCTTCGTGTTCACCACATTGTGCTGTTGCATCCCGAGGAGATGGAAGCTGTGACAGGCAGCGCTCTCCCTCTCAGGAGGAGGCAGCAGCCCATTGCAACTCCATGATCTCAGGAAACTTCGACTGCCTTAAGGCACAGGATAATTCTGCTCAGGATGATACAAGGGTCTTTCTGCATCGTTCAGAGTTACAGAGAGCACAACAGCAAAACGCTGCTCTGAGCAACCTCTGCAGAGAACCGAACTCGCGCAGCCCTTTCCTCTATCCCACTTAAGACCAGTGGTTAAGTCTTGCCTTAAAATCCGGTTGTTACCTGTGTGGGGCTGGAAGTGCCCTTGCACAGAGATCGGTGACACAAAGCCACGGGCACCAAATTCTGCACGAGCAGTTCTGCTCTTCCCTCCCCCCAGTATTTTTGAACCCATTCACTCATCAGGGACTGTTTTCTCTTGTTTTGTGCTGTTACTCTGCTTACTTCAGCTACATTCGTGTTTCTCTCTCCTTCGGGCTCCCTTTAGAGGTACAAACGCGGTTCCCATCCTTCTGGCTCAGGGAACACCTGAAAACAGCATCCAGGTGACAGTCAGGCAGTGACCAGCGTGATTCAAGTTTTCTGTACCCAAACCAACCCCAGAATTTCAAGAACGGGACGTAAATCTCTGATTTGTCCCGGTGCAAACCTGCCACATCCCGGCTGAAGCGGGCCAGCGCCTGCTCCCCTGTGCACTCCGAGCGTGTGTCGGGATCCCTGATGTGCAAATTCCGCGGTACAACAAAGACCCCTCGTGGCTGCCCTGCAAACCGCACACACACAAAGCACTCGCCAGCCAGGAGGGCGATGCCTGCTCTGGAGGGAACCTTCACACTCACTCCCTGACAGCTGCTTCAAAATACAGTTAATACCAACCCCTCTTTCAGATCACCTCGGAGAAACAAGAAATGATAGTAATAAATTGAGTATATTGTATTAATTGTGAAAAATAAATAATGCATTCAATAGAAATTCTGGATTAAGCATAGGAACTCAAATTATTAGATTAAAAAACCCTAAAAATCTTATTCAAAATTTTAATTTGATCTGATATGCGAAGTGAATGCTGTGAAGAATTTATCGAGCCTAGAAGTAAGCTCTTATATGATAGTTCTCTAAAGTCTTCTAAGAAGTTTAATTTCATAGTGAAGTGGTAAGTTATGAACATTTGCTTTTAAACTACTTACAATTCTATTCAAAATCAGCAGGTACACATTTATAGTTTTGTATACCAGAATCTATTTTAAACCCCTGTATAATCCTATACACTGAACCCCAAAACTGTGCTTTAAAAAATATAATATGAAAAGTGAAATGTATTTTTAAAAAAGAGATAAAATAATGAAGTCCATAATTACATTCAGATGTAGTTTTGCTGTTACCCCTGGCATCAGTTCACACACACAGATTTGTGAGAAAAGCTCTACAGATGCAGTAAGCCCATTTATTTTAACAAAGTGGCAATTTTTTTTTGATTCAACTTTTTCTGAACAGCAAAACAAAATCCTGCACAGTGAATGTACCAGCATAAGACCTTCAGCTGACGTGTACTGATGTTTTATTTCCTTCCTCACCTTTGCATGAAAACTCATTGTATCATAACCAGTTCAGTAAAAGAGAAGAGTAATTAAGTCAGATCATGAAGCTCTTGGAAAATAGGCCAACCACTAGGTAGTAAATTTGGAGAGATGAAATTCTACCCTCCATTTTTCCTGGTACGAATCTGAAGAAATCATATTAAATCAGTATTACTGTAAACTAAATTCTGAGATTTTATTGATTTTCTACCAGGGTGAGTGAAAAGAGAACAAACCAAAGGCATCTTTGAGTCCCACAGGCACTCTGCATAGGTGTAAATGGTTGCTTCACTGAATTAAATAATTTCTTTACATAATTGATATTTCATATTCATTATACATTCACGATCACTGTATCAAAATGAAAGTACAAATGCCCAAACTTTCCCTTTGGTAACACCACTAAAGTCTGCAGAGCAATGCTCAGAATAATTTTTTTTCCCCCAGAATTTCTCTCATTTTTGCAGTTCTTTTGACCCTTAGGTTTCATTTAGTTGGGGAGGCTTGAAACAACTCCACATTAGACCACAGAAACTTTGTTTTTAAAAATATCTATTAATTTAGAGGAGTAATAATTATAATAATACATATTTAATACATTAGTAACATGACATTCAGTCCTATCATGTATCCCCATGACAATAACTTCATTATGTTCCCTTCACGGATGGAAGCAGGAATTTGTTAATTAACTTGGAGTTCTACTGCTGATACAGAGAAGCAAAGGTTTCACCATCTACTTCTGTACATCCCTTTACAGGCATCATTAGAAGTTTATTTGTTTTTGAAAGAAGAGACTATTTACAAAAAGGATGAAACACTGAATTTGCTTCCCTGAAACGGGTGATTCAGGAATAAAAAGCAGAGGAATGTGCCATTAGTGGTTCATGAGCATCCTGTTGCATCTTTTACCTCCAACTTAGCTTGTTGATTTATGTAGTTAATAGGAAGAATTTAGCCGTGATCCACTTGTGATGAAACCAGCACTGTACTAAGGGCACACGTGTCCCAGAAGGGGACCTGAAGGAACCCCTGAGATTATAAGACATTATCTCATTATCCCTGTCTTCTACAGGCAGCTGGTGGATGGAGTGAACTCCAAACCTCCTGCCTGGTGCCATCAAAGGATAAAATCCCGACAGTCTTAAAACACAAGTGTTTCATTTGAGTCCAAATTATCCTTTTTAAAATCCTCTTTCTTTTTTTTTTTTTTTTTT
>VXAC01004001.1:978015-1031642 GCA_013399225.1 Rhipidura dahli
TTTTTGCTAGAATTTCTGCTCTACTGAAATATAATTTACAAACTAGGTATTTAAATCTGAACCAAGTGAAGCCTGGAAGTTCTTCATACTCAGAAATGCAGACAAATGTGATGTTCCCTTTCAAGCTGGGAACTGTAGAGGAGACTCCAGTTGTAAAACAAAGTTGTTTTGCTTATTAATCAAGGATCCAGACTCCTTCTTTTGTACATTAAACAGTGCATGCCTTTGTATATTAAAGAGCTCATTACAATCTATCTAATAGAATGGGAAAATTCAAGCATTTGTTACTTTTTGAAGTACAGTGAGGTGAAACTGTCTTTTAAGAGCTTTGCCTTCCTATGTGGGTTGTTTCTTTTGATCACAGCAAAGAACACACACTTTAAACTTTCAAGGGAAATCTATGTGTTATAGATAGAATTCGCTTGCATTAATTATCTTGCAGTAAATTTAAGTTGCTAATTAAAAATCAAGCACAAGTGTTATGATTAATTAGACAACACATAAACTGAGGACAAAAATTCAGTAAATTACACCAAAACATAAGGGAGAAATTCATGGGTTCATATGATTTTTGGGGATGGAATGCAACTATAAATTGATATTAAATTATTACTTTTGTCTTCCTGCTTTGATGCATCAGTGAATCTTCCCTGAATTTCAAAAAAATAAGTGCTGATTAAAGACAGACCCAGTAAACACAATGAACAGTTGACTAACAGCATTCTTGTTTCATTTTTATTTAAGGGTTGTGTGAAGGATTTCTCACTTTTAATAAATTTTAAATAGGAATTAATAAGGAAATATCAGTAACAACTGTAAAATACTAAAAGATGCTACAAATACCATGTCAGTTAATAAATTTAGGGGAAATAACACTTAAAACAGATCTAACCACAGTAAGGTAAGATTTGGGCTGGCAAGACACCTGAATAACTTTATCTCTGATTAAAAAGATGTTATGAGGAGAAAGATTAAAAAAAAGGGTCTCAATTGTCCTAAAACATCACTTATCTGATGTGGGATGTAATTTGTGTTGCTTATTCAAAAGCAAACATTTTGTTGGGGTTTTTTGTTTTTACTGTTAGGTGCCTTTGTGGTGCTCTTCTAATTTTAGTGTGTTGGATTTAATAAAAAGCAAAGTTAAATTGGAAACACCCAGACACTAAGCACAGAGTTGTAAAGTTACAACAGGCTGAGAGAAGAGATCTACTATGGGAAGAGATCAAAGAGCACACGTGGCATGTGAAGAGATGCAAACAAAACTCCTGGTAGAGGATGCTCAGTGCAGCAGCTCATCTGCATGGCTGAAAAATGCCTGGCCCCCACGTGTTGGGTTGGATTTTTTTAAGTGTTTGAGGATCAGTTTATGACACAGGGAAAACCTCACGTGTGCTGCTTCAGGCCAGAAAAGCCCATGTTCAAATACCTGAGAGGAGTCCCTGTGACAGGATCCCGTGCAGGGAAGGTCGGATGCAGCCCTGTGAAGAGGCCAGCTGAGGTCAGGGCCGGGGGGAATTCAGCTCTGTATGAATCAGTCCTGCTGAGTAATGTCACTTCCTCTGACCACTGCTTTCTCATCTGCCACATCTGAGTCAGCATGGCCCTCCTTTGTTTAAGTGAGGTTTATTTAAAGTGTTTCCCCTCCAGAGGTTTGGTGGTATCAGTCATGTTCCTGTGGAAACTGCTCCCATCACCACTGTGCTTATGTAAAACCAGCTGAAGATGGTTGTGGAGAAACATCTTTAGGAACAAGCCCTTAATTAGCACCTTTTCATTAACAAACATAATATTTTTAAACGTTTTTCTAGCAAAGAAAACTCCCAGCTTATATTGTGGTGTATAAATATAATAATATATGAAATACACCTAAGAAAAATGTTTGTTTGGGACTAACATTACGTGAAAAGCAACTTTGCAGACTGATTGCAGGCTGATGCAGAAGGAACCACCTCACTGGGTTACACATCTGATTTTGAGGAAATCTCCAGATAATAAATATTACTAATCAAGTTGGAAGTGTAAAAGTCTGAGTTCCAGGTTTGTTCATGTTCCTATTGTGAAGAAACATTTGATATGATGAGAAGTGTTGGTGTTACCTTCAACCACATGCTGGTTCCAGCCTCTGGCAGTCAGGAATAGAAAGATACTGCTGTTTGTATCACAGTTACTATTCATTATATTATTTACTGTAATATTTAAATTAAAATGTTAACTATAAACTTTTAACCACAGTAACAGCTCTGCCCTTGCATTTCTGCTTCCATACTTAATATTTTTAATTGCTGAGCAAAACTAGATTTCATGCAGCAGAAAACAAAAAAAACAAAAAAGCAAAGTCTTGAGCTAGGGATAGAAGAGGATTAAGCAAGGATTTGGGAGATACCAGCTTATTTCAGTTAAACAGCTGGCTCCATTTTATAGTACAGTCATTGTTCTAATTGCAAAATTTTAAATTGTTGTCTAAATGCTTTCTTAGATGCATCACAAGTTTTATCAGAAGAAAGAGAGTAAATACATTTTTAGTGGATCTGGAAAACGAGATAAAGAAAATAGAGGAAGTAAAAGAATGTTTGAAGAGAAGCATTTTGGCTGCACCCCATCCCAAAAAACACCCCCAAAATGGAAAGAAACCAGATTGCATGGGGCCTGTAAGAGCCTCGCCCGGGTTTTCTGTGTGGCCCCGGTGCAGTGGGCAGGTTCGAGCTGCAGCACTGTGATGCACCAAATGGTTTAGAAGATTAGTTGCTGCTCCTTTGGCTTGCCCAAGAGCTCTTTCCACGTGGATGCTTCAAAGATTATTTGTTGTAATTCCCAGGTTCTTAGACTTATCTGTAACACAAAATGCACATGGATGTTATCCCTGCATGGCCTCCCCAGCTGCCAGTCACCAAGTACTGCACTCATTCTTCTTTATGTCTTAATTTTCCTCATCAGAACAATGATACATCTTTTTTTTTCAGTTCCTAGCACAGTTAAAACTTTAATTTACAGTCTGAAATTGGTTAATAAATTAAAAAGAAAAAACAATCAAAAACCCCACAAAGCTTTTGAAAGCACTGAAAGGTTGATTCTTCTATTAGTGGTTCATACGGAATCTGAAGATTCATCCAAGGGTGAAGAACTGAGAAAGATAGATATTTCCACAGAAAACACATTTTCCAGTTCAGGCAAGGTTGTGTAAAAGTTACAGATTTGCAAAATACCCAGGAAAGATTAAATTGTACTTGTTAAAAATGCTCTATGTGACTGTCCAATACAGAGCAGGAAGAAGTATAACTGCGTTGAGTATTCAAATATCACAGAATCCTAAAATGGCTTGGGCTGGAAGGGACCTTAAAGATTATCTCATTCCAACCCTCTGCCATGGTAGGGACACCTTCCACTATCCCAGGTTGCTCCAAGCCCTGTCCTGGAAAACTTCCAGGGATGGGAAATGGTAATGAAGAAACATAACATGAAGGAGTGTAACTGTGTTAAGTATCCAGGAATCTGTAATCCTGTTTATTTATGCTTGCTTTCATTTGAGTTATGGAGAAGATGCTCTTGATATTCATGACCAAATATAGGATCAGAGCCAAATAAATGGTAAATGTTTTCATTCAGGTTCCCATTTGTTGTTCTGAGAGGATTATGTCTTGTAAAGTTTGTTGGCATTCCAGGAAATCAAGAGTCCCCTGGTGAAATGCTTCATAAGAAAAGAAAAAAACTCCCTGAAACAATAAAGATTCTGTATCATAGTCTTTATGATAGAAATGTCCTTTTGGTTTTGCAGTAATATAAACAATAAAGATCAACTTCTTGTGAGTAAAGAACTGTAAATTATCTCAAATTGAGCAGTGAAAACATTAAAAGAGATTTAATCAATAGCATGAAACAAGAAAGTATTATTATGTACAGAGTGTTCTGGTGTCTACCTACACCAGTACTAAATAAAATGCCAGCCTGCTTTCTGCTGGGAAAATCTCTTTTGAAGCTTAAGATCAAAAGCACTTTTTAAGCATAAGCAGCACCATAAGGTTTCAATTCTTGCTTTCGAACAAGCACTTTAAAAAGCACAACTAAAATGCAACTGACAAACTCGAAAAATCTTTTGTGTTTTTCCACTTGGATGATCTAATGAGAAAATGGCTCAGTTCTGTTGCAGCTAATGAGGTATAACATCTTCACTGAACCTGAATATAAACCAGATATTTCTCTGAAGATACAGTCTGAACATGCTTCTATTGCTTTCCTCATTCATCCTGGCACGTTTTTATTTAAGTGATGTCCCATGAATAAAAGCAGGGGTCAGTTTGGAAATAGAACATTTACACGTGAAACGACTCGTTCCAAAAGTGCTTTGAACTCTGTATACAAGCATTGTGGCTTCAAGTGGGAAAATGTGTTTCACTAACTTCTGAAGGCCCTGACTCTGCAAACAGAGATATTAATGCAGCCAGACAGAGGTCGGTGCTAACACATTTTTGACAGATGAGTTTCTGATACAGAACCTGTTTATACATGGATTTTAACCTACCTGGTTTCAGCAGCAGCCTAAAGACTGAGGTTTGGCAAAGCAGTGAAATTGTATCAAATCACAGCATTTGTTCTGGTAGGACCTAGAAGGTAATATCCTGCTACACGGCTTTATTTATACAGTAAAATATCTATACCAAGATATTTATACAAGGATGCAATAAAGACCTAGGTGTGGGAAGGAAAGGAGTGAGATTTAGTGCATCAAGCAGCATCTGCAGCTCAGCAGTTGTTTAATGTGGTTGAGCATGGTGACAGCACCCTGGCAGTAAAAAATTTGAAATAATTGGAGTAGAATGTCCTTGTGCTGCTGGTGTCCACTGGTAGAGCCTCTTGTCATAGAACCATTGAAGCCAAGAATGGTTTGGGTTGAAAGGGACCTTAAAGACCTTGTTCCAAGCCTGCTGCCAAGGGCAGGGACACCTTCCACCATCCCAGCTTGCTCCAAGGCACATCCAAGCTGGCCTGGAACACTGCCAGGGATGGGGCAGCCACAGCTTCTGTGGGCACCCTGTGCCAGAGCCTCAGCACCCTCACAACCAAGAATTCCTTCCTCATACCCAATCTAAACCTGCCCTATTTCAGCTTGTATATATATCTGTAGTTACAGATACAGATACATCAGCTTCATCAATAAAGCAAAGAGGTGTGAGGGAAAGCTGAACAGGTGGATGAGGAAGTGAAAATGAAACTGATTGTACTGATGCTTCTCCCCATCATTAATACCTGTGTTTTGGATGTGTAAAAGAGCTGTTTCTGTGCTTCATAAATGCAAAACTGAGACAAAAGGAGAAAATTGGCTCTCAGAACACAAAGGGAGAACAGGCTCAATATTTCCTTGTTACTCTTTGGATCCTTCTGGTAAACCAATGTTAAAATGACTGCTGCAGGCTTTTGAGCTGGAAGGAAGGAGTTCTGTTCATCAAACAAATCTCCAGAGAAGTTTCATGCTGTGATACAAAAACTACAGGTCTGCTGTAGGACAATGAGCTGTTTCAGTGTGTGGGGTCTTAGTGATAAACGGGGCTACAGAGACAATGACCCTTCTGTTCACAGGAGAAATGTGCTGGGCTGGCCTCTCTGACTCCTTGCTGTTGCTGTTATTCTTGTGTTTAGGAAACCTAGCAGTGATTTCTACTAAAAATCTCTGTTCCAGTGAATTTCTACTGTAAAATGAGATGAGGCACACCCAATGAGTGCAGACAGACTGACAGATGGGTGAGCACAAGGAGATAATGAGCAATGAAATTGGTCACTGTGGCAAGCAGTGATCACAGCAGATGCCCAACTGTTGGGAAGCTTTCTTTTGAGGTTCACAGTCAGTGAGAATTTCAGGGCGAGGTCTGGAGGAGAACAACGAGGTCCAGGCAACCCTTTCCGACCAAAAGGAGCAGCAAAGGTTGAAATATGGCAAAAAGGGGTGTTGATGACCAGTAGCAGTGGTCAGCTCATGGGACACAGTTGCACCTCAAGGCATGAGGTAGGACACAAGCACAGACTCACCATGAAGGATGGGGAAAGGCAGGACTGAACCACAATAATGGAGATGAGTACTTTGATGAGGAGGGCCATGAGAGCTGACACAAACCAACAGGCTTGTGTCAAAGCAATAAATAAAGACTATCATCTGTGTTAAAGTATTCCCAGTGGGAAAAAAAAAAGGGACAAGATAACATCTTTCAAGGCAAGGCAGCATGTTCTTGCATTATCAAATTAAAATTGAAAATAATTACATAGGTGACTATCATCAAGAAGATAAACTGGAGTCCCAGTAAATGAGAAAAAGAGGCACAGGGAAGATTTAAGGGTGAGTGTTGTACCTTGAAATTACATTTTCAAACATTGACACAGAGTTGCTGTTAAACTGCATTATGTAGTAACATTATGAGGCAAGAGAGAAAGTTTCCTCTGAAACTTTTATGAAGAAATATCAGTTACAGATTCCCTTTGCTAGTGTGGGTGCTTCTGCTCCTTCTGTTCTCCTTCCACCTGGGTATAGTTGCATGACACTCATGGTTTAACTCCAACCAGAAACTAAATACCACCTCCTGCTGCTCCCCTCCCTACTCCATTCCCCTAAAAAATAGGGAAAAAGGGTAAAACCTGTGTGTTGAGATAAGAACACTTTATTAATTGAAATTTTTAAAAAGTATTATAATAATATCGTTATAATAATTCTAATGAAAAGGGAGACAACAAAAAGAGAGCAAAAATGAAACCTCAAAAGTGAATCTGTAACTTTTATTTTTTCTGACTTTACAAACCCTGAGGTTTGTATAGAAAGTCTGTCTAGGAGGGGAAAAAAGTCTGGTTTCATGCTATGATAACTGCATTAGGTATCCATTATAGATTGCATGAATATTGTCCTCAGCATCTGAGTAACATTTATTTCACATGTTCAAGGGGCTGGTGGGCAGCTCCCACCCTTTCTTCTGCATTTGCTGGCTGTCTAAACACAAGAAATGATCAGTAGTTCTACCAAAGCAAAAGCCACTCAAGCTTTCTGAATGGCTTGTGTGTTGTTTTGGACCACTTCAGTGACAGTGGAGGACAATGCATTTGATTTCATCTATCTGCCATCTCTACTTAAAATAAAATATCTTCATGAATAAAATCTGGGCAACTTGAGAAACAAGGCTTAGGTCAATCATTATGATTGGTATTGCTTATATATGTAATTATGAAGAGTACATATGGATGACTGCAATTTGATTAATCACTGGCACAGATTTCTTAGGAATTATGTCTGTGTGTTATAAAAGAGATGTGTTGAAAAACTAAACAAACCTATTACTTGGAGGTGTAAACATTACATAGATGCATGCCCAGTCTGTGGAAGATGGGTTAAACCTTCTGCATCCAGACCATGAAAATCAACCAAATAAATAAACCCACTCCTCTGTTCCTGGAAATCTGGGGACAAAAGAAAAAAAGCTGTAAACTGCTGCTTAATTTAGGGAAATACTTATAGAATCATAGAATAGTTTGGGTTGGAAGGGATTATATGGTGATTTCTGTGTGTGTTCTCACAACAGTTGAATGACATTAGGGCAAAATAAATCAACATGCACTGTTCCACTTCTCTGCTCCTGAAAGCTTCCTTTCTGCTATGTCTGACCTGTAATTAGGCAGCATGAGCTAATAGATTAATAAGAAAGAGAAGGGAAAACAAGAGTTCTCATTTTACCTTTGGTTCTTCCTTATGACCCAGCTAATGAAACAATGGGCTTGGGTAATTTCCACAAAACCACTCAATATTGGTGATTGATGAGCAGGTAGAGGGCATGAGATGACTATTTTCATACATCACACATAAACCAATATCCAAACAGTACATTATTAGGCAATATTAATTTGTATTAAGATGTGCAAATATGTGCACACTTTACTACACAGGCTTATCTCAACAAGGCTGCAAAAATTAAGGGCTAATTCAATTTCTGGGGAAAGTGTCAAGAGGATCTGGGGAGTGTTTAACACATTTTTTTGTCCCTAGAGTATCTCACAATTGAGAAAGAAGACAACAGTTGTTAAGAGGAGAGTATCCATTTATTGGGAAATTGAAAGCAGATGGAATAAATGGCAAAATAAAGAAATGGATGGTAAGAAATTTAAAAAAAGGATAGAAAGAGCAAATGCCAAAAAGGGGAGAGGGAGAAACAATTAGAGTGCATTTCTATAACAAAAGTAATCTTGAAAATGTTACTGTGCTATTATTAACTGAAGATGGTGGAAGCATCAATGAATCTGAAATGAAGTGTAAGTTACTAAATGCTAAATACTAAATGCTAAATGCTAAATACTTTGGTGCTGCCTTTGTGGAGAAAAAATGTCAATGTTATACATGTCATACAGTAATAATGAAATAATTTCCATTTTAATATTGACTTAAATGTTGTTAAGTAGCAGCTACTGAGCTAAAAGCTGTTTTAATCAGTGACTCTGAGTAAATCACATTTGCAGAGGCTGGCTGAGAAACTTCATGGAATATTTATATTGACTTGCACAAAATTTGGGGACATCAGCCAGGTTTCAGTGACATTTAAGAAAGGTACATTTTCTCATTATTTAAGAAAGTAAAAGAGAGGAAGCTGGAATGTATTAGAGTGAAAAAAATATTTTCCATCAACAAGAGGGCCATTCCTACAGTTACTGAACAACTATTTCAACACCAGTCTGTGTAAGGAATGTCCATCTCCCACGAGGAAAGAGACTCTTGAAATGAGTACAAAAATTCGTGATTTTGTGATGAATGCCCAGACAGCCCTTATCCATGTGTGCTTCTGTCAATGTCCCCTTACCCCAGAAAATCTGAAAACAAATTCATGTTTCTCCCACCCTCCAGGTGTTGAGTATGTAAAAAGAATGAAGGCAAGACGAAGACTTGAGAAGGACACACAAAACCACTGGGTTCTGCAGGGTTCTCCGATGCTCTGCCTCTCTTCCTTCTATAAAACTTGAGCCAATGTATAGAGAGAATTCAATGTATAGAGGGAATTCAGTGTGTAGAGGGAATTCGGTGTATAGAGGGAACTCTGCATGGTGACTCTGTGAGACTTGTCTGAGCTGATGATGCTGAGTTTGATGGTGGATGTTGCCTCATATGTGCAGAAATGAGTAAATGAAGCCTGACAGGTCCCGGAAGTTTCAGCCCTGAAAAAGTGCACAGATGAGAAATGCAAACTGAAAGATGATTTGAAAATGCTTTTTAGGACACAGGCAGATCTAACGTTGATGGCAGAAAGAAGATGAAGGGAGAACAGCTGTCTCCTTCAGAGGATGACGAAAGGAATTTCACTTATGGAATGAGCAAAGGGAAGGAGGGTTAATGGCAGGATGAAGGATTGCTCAGACTACACACAGTGCTGCAGAAGAACTTTGGATGAATATTAAAAAAACCCTTCTCTATGCTCATAAAAGGTTCAGTAATCTGAACTGACTGAACTCATTGATTCTAACAGGGGGTTGTGACTGCCATCAGAACATTAGACAGTGTAAGACAGCTGAATTTTCACAGGTCAGGCTCAAGGGACTGAAATTCTCTCTCAGTCTATTTCTCACCACTGAATACATATTTCTACAATTTTGTTGTGTGATGTGGTATCAATTTAAGAAGGAAAACAAAATATCAGTGGTCAGTCTGATTGGAGAAACAGGGACACAACATCCCAGATCAAACCAGCAGAGGGGCAGGTGGCTCTCTTGCTCAGAATGAAATCCTCTGTAGAAAGGTGAAAAAAATACAATAAAATTGAAAAATTTCAATGAATTGAAAAAAATTCAATTCAATGTCAATCCCTATGCAAAGAAGGGTCCAAAATACAGAGAATGGCAGCCTGGTATAGTTGGTCAGATGAAGAAATGGCCTAACAAATTGTTCACGAAGACCTTAGCTAAGGAAAGACAACAAGGTGATGTCCTGCATGCCATATGTGTGCAAAATGAACAAACAAAACCACCAATGGGTTTCTTCAAGCTCAGAAGAGATAAAAAAAGGGAGATCCAAAGCTGCTGATGCTGAAGGCACCTCCTTCACACTCCCTGGAGTACAGGAGAGATAAAAACATCTTTTAAAAACTGGTGGCACTTGCTTCTTTTGGCATGTCCTTGCTGTCCATAGTCACAAGGCCACCTCTGAGTGCAGTTGCCCCCTCTTTGCTGCCTGATTTGGGAGTTTTTGTCCAGGCAGTATTGATTCAATCTGACTGTAGCTCAGCCATAATCCATGTAAAAAGGAAACACAGTTAATCAAACAGAGTGTTCCTCTGCTAACACACTGGCAAAACTGCCATTTGCACTTCCCTGCTTCGGGAATTTGGTCTTTAGAGAGATGATTGATCAGTTTAAGAAAGTTTGGTGCAATTTGCTGATTTTGGATCAGATTACTGCAGCAGTACTGTGAAATGAAAAGAGTGGTTGCAATCAGCTTGGTGATGAGTGATTGCTGTTGTTACAAGGCCCACGAACAACAGGTTATTGAAGGAGATTAAAGACTATTTTCAACCAAAGGAAATTAGTTTATCATTAGTATTATTACAAAAAAATAGACGACTGAGTTATGAATCCCCCATGGCATTAGGGAGGAAGATTAAATCACTGAAAGACATGAGATAATGGTTCTGTAAATTCACACTGCAGACATTTCTAAATGGGTCTGCAAACACCACGTCCACAGCTCTGAATTAAGCAAGAAAAGGACAAATATAAGCAGAAACAAGGAAATGTTTATGCCACATGTATTTTGCCATCTTGGTTGTGAAGTGAGTTTCTTAGACAGGATCTGACTTTGGACACCTGGCAGCAAGCTTCCTGCAAAGGTAAGGCAGGCAGGGATCCTGCCTATAATCAGTTTGTATGACTGGGGCTCCCCATTTCCCAAACTGCCATGGTATGTTAGCAATCACTTAAACAGAGAAAAGATCACAGAGTCACTTATCAAAATAGTTCAGATTGTATTGTTGGGGCCCAAATAATTCATTATTGTATCTAGGTTGTCTGTAAGACAATCACTTTAATAATCAGTACCATTAGGCTGGCTTTGGTGTTGACTAAAGAACACTTTTTGGGTGTATTATTTCATTTTCCAAAGTATTTATCATACCCTTTATGAATCCCTTCTCTCTGATATCACAAAACATACATGACATATGCTAAAGCATTAATTTTCCTGGCAAGTTTTCTAAACATGAATCTCCTAATGTACACAGAATGAAATGCTACAGTTAGCAGCAGCAATGTGTTTTCCTCTAGCTATTTTATATTTTAATAGCAAACTGAACTGACAGAGCAGCTTTTAACCTTTCATACTGGGCAGGCTAACATGATTTCAGCTGATGGATCAGAACAGGTTAGGATGACCTTGGATCTTCCTCCACTGAGTCTTGTGGCTTTTTCCAAGGTCACTTTCATGAGGAAACAAATTAAAGTTTATAATAATAATAGGGTTATGCTATCTGAGTATCCATCTGCTGGCCTTACTGCTAATTTTTAAGCCTATTGATGAGTTTTGGACCAATTTATCAGACCAGCATTTCTTGACTTCCTACAAATTCTGTGAAAATGAGCAGCTGAATTGGAGTTATAAACTGATGATCCCAGTGAAGGAACAGCTGCAATATTGGCTCAGCTAAAATTCCCAGCACTGGAGGATCCAGGACAGACCTGTTATGATTGATCTGAGGAACCCTGAGAATTCACACCTGATTAAGAACTGAGTAACCCAAAGACAAGGCTGTCTCCTAAAGCAAACCAGTTTCCCACAGTCCTGCTGCTCATCACTGACTATTTAATTAGTTTATCATTTGAGGTGGTCTTTCAAGGTGAGAGGTGATGCTCAGAGGGTTATTCTCAGTGTTTGCTGGTTTGAAATTAGATGTACTGGCTCTCTCCTTGCAATCTGCTTTTTGTATTTGTATTCAGTAGAGCTCTGAAATTTTAATCCTGCCTGATCACAAGAAATGGATTAGTGTGGAGGGTTCAATATCCACATGGCAAAGCTCTTTTGGCTTTAGACATGAAATATGCCTAAGCCTCTAAATTTTAAATTTGAAGGGTCAGTATTAGAAAACTGTGTTGCTGTATATGTGGTAGAGGATTTATGTTTCTAGAATTTGCTAGGAGAATTAATGTTTCAACATTATACTTCTGTGACATTAGAAAAAAGTTGGGTTCAGAATTGTCAGAATAAATAAACTAAGGATAGCTACTGAATATTCTAATGAATAATTCTCAGAGCCAATTTCTGCAGATCAGGGGTAGAATGCAAAGGAGCTGGCAGCAATTTCCTGAGTCACTCTGGTTCTGTCATTACTTTTGCCACCAGTGTCCTTGCTCTTTAAAAAATTGCTCAATATTTTTGAGGCTTCACTGACACTCTCCTTTGAAATACTTCCAGAGCATTTAGAGTTCCTGGAATCCTTAAATGAAGCAAGTAGATTAGGCACTTGATCTTGGCTTTAAAAGAACAAGCGTGTCTTAGAAGCACATCCATTCCATACAGTCTTGATGTTCTAAAAAGGAAACAAGCAAATGTCACCAGAATGACACAGAAGCTTGATCTAAAAAAATGTGAAGGCTGTTTAGGAGATGTTTAAAGATGCAGAAACCTGAAACACTTCATCAATACACACTCATTTACATTAAAAAAATCTTCACTCTCCTACAGAATAAAGCAAATATTCATGAGCTCTGCTGGGTCAGGCCATGGCCCTTGTATTCCACTACAGCAGAAGTGAATGAAAAATAGGAAAAATGATAGCAGTGGGAATTAGACAGTTGTTAGAAACACAGATTGCTGAAACTGGAAGCTAAAAACATCAATGAAAATGTGATGGCTAATAGAGATCACAGTCAGGACCTAAGGAAATTCAAGCAATGCTATAGGTCTGATCCTGTCTAAGGATTTAAAAATGGTCTATCAGAACACGGAAGGGAAAGATAGGTCCAATGAATGTTTTTCTACACCTTTGGGAAGAACCATGATAATTTGCATGGGTAAGCGAAAATTTCATTTTCTGACTAAAAAGAATCTAAACCTTGAGCTACTCATGCTAATATTTTTCAAGCAGGCATTTTTTAATCAGGGATATTAATGAATCAGTTGAACAACTTTCAGTTCATTTTAAATGGTAGTAAGCTTGGGAACTTCTAGAAGGTTATGAACAATATGAAGTGATAATAATGTTGAGGATAAATGTCTTTCAACTGAAAGATAGTAGGCTTAGATTAGAAATGAGGGAAAAACTCTCGACTGTGAGGGTGGTGAGGCCCCAGCACAGGGTGCCCAGAGAAGCTGTGGTTCTCCATCCCTGGCAGTGTTCTAGGCCAGGTTGGGTGGGGCTTGAACACCCTGGGATAGTGGAAGGTGCCCCTGCCCATGGCAGGGATTGGAACTGGAGGATCTTCAGGGTTCCTTCCAACCCAAAATTTTCTATGATTCTCTGATTTTCCTCTCCATTGTTTCTATTTGTCAAACATAGTTGCTCTAGTGTTCTGGCTTCAGCAGAATTTGAACATGACTGTTTCCAAGATCATGCTAGAATAAAAATTTTGGTACCAGCCTAGATCTTTGTAGGATCAGTGTTTAATAATTAATTCCTGACCTACTGCCAGAGGCAAGGACAAAGCCTCTCTATTCACAAACCCCAGAAAATGAAATTTTCTTGTGCAGAGCTTTTCCTGAAGGTTTCCTTTTCAATAGCACCTGGTATAAGTTGCCACAAAACAGAACGTTAACCCTCATTCATCTTTGATCCTGCAATATATTGTGATGCTTCTGCTACTTCATCAGAAATCAGGACTCAATCCAGGTCAGGGAGAGCCTTGAACTGCCCAGTGACACTCAGCTGAAGTGAGGCTGGCTTGGAGATGGAATATTTTAAAATTGCTAATATAGCTTACATACAAGAAAGAGACTTGCATTTCCTTTCTGTTTGGTGCACTGGCACCTCATTGCTGACAAGAGCCAGAGCTCTGCTCTGATTCCAGCAGAGCCACTGGGTCATCCCTGCTTATGTTCTTTGCTCAAAACACGTGGGACAAGGTACCTTAGGGCCTGTTTTGATTGTCCCCATCTTCTGTGACATTGATGGTGATAAACTGCTCTGGAATCACAGGGGCTAACTCAGAAGTTCACTCATCTAACAAAGCTCACTAATATATGAGGTGTATTAGTGTTTGTTTTTATAATCTAGGAATTTCATTTATGACCTAGAAATATTACCCCAAAAACCCCAAAGAAAGCATCATAGGGCACAGGAGAAATGCTTCAAAGATTTACATGTGACACTGAAGCCTCAAGACATCACCACAAACCTGTCCTAACAGGTTGGATTGCCCACTAATTTAACATACAATACATGGAATACACACTTCTCATATCACAAACAAAAATGTCCTTGTGAATGAAATAGAGATGTATTTTAACAACCGAATAAGCCAAATGCAATCATAGAATCATGGAGTGTTTTGGGTCAGAAGGGACCTTAAAGATCATCTAGTTCCTGTCCCCCAGTCACTTATGAGGTTTAGTGATGTATAATACTCAAGGTTGTTGACACATAGAGCTGGAGGCAAAGAACACAGCAAAATCAGAGGTTTATTATGATAAATACCTAAGGAATAAAAACAAAGAACCAGAGACTGGAACTGGTAGCTCCTATTATTTTGTTTATATCTTAGCATGTATTGAAGAGATTCATCAGAGCTTAATTGACAGGACAAACAGACAAGGCAGCATCTTTTTGGATGCTTCCTGGGTGCCCCAATGGAGTTCTGGTTCCTTTGTTGGCTTGTTGTTTAAATTATTTGAGAGTTATTCTGTTCAAATGGTACTCTGTTGGCCTGACTTTGACTAGTACAAAATATTAAGTTTAGTGTTAAGTGGTCATTAAAAAAAAACCCCAATTTTTACAAGTCTCTCGATGCCTCAAATTTTTTGATGTTTAGATCTGCCAGTTCTGACTGAGCCCTTTAAATAATGCTAAAATGTACTGATTCAAGGGGAATAAAGCACAGAGAGAAAGATTTGTTCCAGAAGCTGGTTGGGCAGCAGGAATGAATGAGAGTCAATAAAAGAGCTGGGTATTGGCTGTGTCACCAAAGCTGCAGCCAGCACAGCTGTGCTGCTGGGGGGACATCCAGGCAGGAACAGGGACTGGCAGTGTGCACACACCTCCCCAGGGCTGGGAATGTCTCTTCCTAGGGCTGGGAATGCCCCTGCTCCCATCCCTTCTTTAGGGCAGCTGAGACAGCAGAACAGCAGGGCTTGGTTTTGGTATCTGGCACAGGCCACTGATATGTTTAATCCCTAAGGGAAGCAAAAAAAAAAAAAAAAAGAAAGGAATTATGCCTCAGAGATGTCTCTGTGCAAAAATTGTTTGATTCACTTGGTTAGGCTGGGACTGCAAAAAGAAGGGAAGGCTTCTTACATTGCACGAGCCCCAGAGATAACAAGGGGGAGGACCAGGTTTGGAGCCTTTACAGCAGTTAGAATGCTTTCCCAGGAATTCCAAGGGCTGCTGCCTACTTGTGCCATGGGTTGTGTGTAATGCCAAGACTGACTGTGCTGGGAGTGTGTTTTTGTAAAATGTGTGTATCTTCCCTGGCCTTTTTCAGCTGTTCCATCTCAGGTTGAAGAAGTACACTTTGTTTAAGCCTCTGATGCCCTCAAAAAGTGACCACATGGTTGTGACTCACTTCAAAATATTTGGTTAAAATAATCAGACATATTTAATCTTGAAGTAGACTTAACTGGATCCAGAACCTAGGACTCCCCTTGCTTGTTGAGGGAGGCCCAGTGTGCTCCAGGAATATTTCTTTATTTGTTAAAATGAAATGACCATCATAAAGGTCAGATGGATGATGAAGTGATAGCACAGTGATGCTGTGATTCAAACTGGAGGTGTTATAACAGGCACCAAAGCTTTTGGCTACTCATAATGCCCAGTATTCACAATCCAAGTTCTGTTTCCCGTGTGCATCCTGGCCCAGTCCTGTCCTGTGGGCTCACCTCACAAAGCAAGAATATTTGTGCTACTAAATGTTCCTTATCAAGGATTTGGAGCTTAATTTCTCATCAGGTCATAAATACTATTTAAGGAAGCAAATTCATTATTTGCACATGAGCTTTAGAGGTGTTTTTAAGTCTAGAGATGTCCTGCACTGTGCTCAGGCTGCTCCTACTCAAACTCAGAACCTAGGCCAAAAGTAGATCAGAAATTACAATTTTGCCACATATGCAGCCAAATTCTTTAATACTTTTCTCCACAACTTCCTTTAAAATGAGAAAACTTCAACTGATTAAGTGCAAACAAAGTATTGTCCTAGTGCTAAACCATAAAAAGACTATAAAATGGGAATACAAACTAAGTGAAAAGGTGAAAACTCAGCAAAGGCTACAGAGAGTCTTTTTCAGTTAATTGAAGACTATTTATTCTCTAACTTCTCCCTGAAATAAAAGTGACCTGGGTAAGATGAGGAGTCAGAGAGAAGGGGACAGATGCTGCTGACATGAAGGAACTGGCAACTCCTCCATTATGGAAGAGCAGCAAGGGAAGAGTGGAGCCAAGCAGAGACAGGCAACAGATCCTGAGGAAAAGGAAAAGAGGGAGGAGAGTTGCTGTTATCTCACTGCAAACACAGAATCACTGGAAAGGTGGCCCCTTTGTAAAATAGGAGGAGAATTGTTATTCACCTCTTTCTCCTCTTCTTTAACATTGCCTCTGGAATCTCTGGGTTTTTCTTCCCCAGGCTGCATTCTGGTGACGTCAGATTTCACAAAAAAAGAAAATGTTTTCTGGAACAACTGACATAATGACATGAAGCCATATATTTCATAAAATTCAAAGGACAGGCTTTATTCTCTGGGAATAGGTTGTGTCCTATTCTCAGAGAAATTCCTTTAAAACTTTTTTTTTTTTTGAAATTTCATGTCCTTTACACAATAGGAAATGCAATTAGGATTCAGCCCAATAATTGTAATTCACATGGTAATTCACAGTTATGTTAAATAAATGTAAGTAGCATCAGAATCAAGCCCAAATGGAAACATTAATTTTTAACTTTTGTGTTTGGTTTAGGTCATGGGCCAAGCTGAATGACAAAGTAACAATTACATAATGCATTCACTGTACTGAAAATTTGACAAAAATATCTCCCTTGTACCTGACTAAATGTTGGCCTTAAACACTGTAAATATTATGAGCTTTTTTCATTTCACCAGTCTGAGGCCTGACCTTTACTGTCAGTTCCATCTTCAAAACATCATCATCACGTTACAAATCATGAGACAGAATAAATCTTTCTGTGTTATTCTTTTCTTCTGCCACAGTTATATTGAACATAGAAAACAGATGCTAGTTTTTGAGCTATATAAAATAAAACACATTTGAAATGTCCAACTTTCTGATTTTTAATTAAATTATGCATGCAATACTGAGTGTAAAATGAAAGGAGTTCAATTAAGAAATGAATAGCAATCAAGTCAGGAAATCAACTTTCTATAACAATGGTCTTCTAGAAACTGGGTTTAATTTCTCATAATCAAAGTGTACCAAATACCAGAGTAAGACACTAAAATCCAGCAGTGTATTCTGGCAGGACCTGCTCTTGGTCAAACACAAGCCTCTCACAATGCCAGTGGCTGCAGACACAATTCCCCTATCCCAAGGCAGCCCATGTTTCCAAAGTGGATGAAACAGGGTAAATATATTGATGTTTTTTAGTTAAGTATCATAATTTCAGAATGCTGAGCCAAAGGTATCTTTTTCCATGAAGATCCATCAGTTTAATTCCTTTCCACCATGAGAGTTCTTTGCCATACAGACTCACACAGGCTGACAGAGGAGTTTCACTTGGCTCTCTAATAGCCTGTGCAGAATAAACAAGTGTCAGATTCCAGCATGGAGATCTCAGCCTGTCAAAGTCTGGCTTAGATCCTGAGAGCACGGACAGCTCTCCTGCAGTGCTTCTCTTCCTGCATTGCCCCAAACTACTCCATACTCTGGTGTGATCACCTTCCAAATCAGCTTTCACTTCCTCCCTTCTGAGAAACCAGAAACAATTCCAGTTCCTTTATACAGAGAGAGATGTTGCTCCCTGATAGCACTGAAAAGTTTGGAGGGTGTAACAGAGTGAACAGGTTAAAATAATTACTGAAGTCCACTCTGCTTTCTTGCAAAAAGCTGGGTAAAGCAGAATCTATCACTCAGAGGATAAGCATGACCGTGATTTAATCTGGTTATTTATAACTCTATTTCTCGCTCTTATTTGCTCAAAGACTGTGGGTTTTAAAGGTGAAGATTTCCTCTGTGATATTTGCATATTGCCCTTTGCAACACTCACCCAATCCCAGAGTATGAACAGCAGGTGTGAAGCTGCTTTTAGTGTGGCCTCGTGGCTAAACAGCAGCGTGGCCCCTCTCACATCCCCTCTGTCAGCTGAACAGGCACAAACCTTTCAGAGGAGATTCGAGGAGGAATCTTCTTGCCTGTTACTGTTGAGGCTTTAAGAGGCCTCCTAGAAACAGAGACCAGACAGCAGGAAGGGAATAAAGGTGGGGATTTATTGGAAAGGCCTCCAAAGGTACCCCTGGGGAGCCAGAGGCTGCTGCCCAGATGGGCCCCGAGATGGACCCTGAGAGGCCACGAGTTCTTCCCACTTTGATAGGTTTGGTTCATTTGCATCTCAGGGTTCATTCTCCAATTAAAGCTGCAGTTAATGATGGAATTGCCCTCAGCTTGCCCCCCTCAGAGGCTCTTTGGTTGATACTTTTTGGGCCCAGTTTGGGCTGGGTGTCCTTGGAGAGCAGCCCCGGAGAGGCTTTGTTGTGTGTGCCCAGCACAGAGAGCAGCACTGAACAGGGAACAGGCAACTCCAGAGTTACACACTGGGCACTGCAGGGCTTGGAAAATAGAAAAGTTAAAACCTAAAGCATCACTGTCTTGGAAAAAATGCACTTCAGCTGAGCAGAGATGATGTTCTGAGGAATGAAAACCCTGACACAGCCCAGAGTCAAAGATGAGTTTAGAATACAAATGTTAATTTAACCTTAACTTTATGCTAATGAGTGCCTACAAATGCACACCATTGCCAGAAGCAGATGCATCACCTTCTTGGCATTTCCATGACTTGAATACTGAATCAGCTCCTGGGTAGTTGGCTTGGTAAATGGGATTCATTGCACAAGCTGGAGAACTGTGGCCAAGGGAAACTTTTGCAATTATCACTTTCCCTAAGTGAGGGAGAAAAGACACTTAATGGTTTTAATTCTAGCTTGGGGGTGCAGACAGGATAACACAGCAGTGATGGCAGTGTAATTACAGGCAGGCTGCATCTTGAGCTGGCAAATGAATATTCTAATATATATGTAGCACAGATTAATAAAGTTATTTTCTCTATACTATGATTCTGGGTTTATTGTTTTATTAATTTAAAAATATACTTTGACCAAAAAAAAAAAAGAACTGCCATTCCACTGTGAAATCTGACATTTGTTGCTGGCTAATATTTAAAACCTGTGAAACTCGAAATACAAGTAATTTCATAAGGAGTGGAACCTGTGAGGCCAGGTATCCTTTTGATTTGTGTTATGAACACTTCATTACCTTTCAGACTTCCTTACTCTCTTTTCAAATTTGGTTGAAATCTGACCAGTCCTAAGCCACTGCAGTGACAGAGCCACACAACTAATTGGTGTCATGAAAAGATCAGACCCATCCAGTCATTTCTCACTCTTCAAACTCCCGTCTGTGAATTATTCCCAGTGTCCAAAGCCCTTTGTGGAGCTTCCTAATGTGCTAAAATGCCACTGGGAGAGAATTCAGAGCTTCTTTCAAGGCTGCATGTGCCACCTCATGGCCACCTACAGTATCTACAAACCGTGCTTTCTGTAGCAGCAATTATTCCAGCCACACAGCACATATTTTACAAGATCTTTCCAAACTCTGAAATACTTGAAGGACTTCTCAGGACCCCTGCCTTAGCTTACTGTTTCAGAAACTCTGTTTTGGGGCACTCACATAAGCTTAGGCTGTTACAGAGAAGAAAACCTTTTTTTTTCTGTCAGACTCCTGCATGATTAAAGCAAGGGCCAGGTATCTTTATCTTACTGAGACCATCCCTTAAATATTTAAGCAAGTTTAAGCAGCATGAAAATATAACTATGAAATAACATAAAATAGAACATAAAATGTGCAATGAGGGATGACAGGCAGGGAAAACAAAGAATAATGAATAAGAGAATAGTTTCTGGTGTCATTATTCCAACAGAGCAAGAGACAAGAAAATCAGACCATTAGGTCTGGGGGATCTTTCCCATGTACACTCATTTAGCATTTAACACCTGTGTTGCACTGGTAGGAAGGACACAGTAATAGCAAAATGATGATGTTGTGTTCAAATGAATGCAAATGAAAATTGTAAAAAAATATTTACTCACAAAACCACTGAGCCAACCTGCTCCACAGGCAGTAAATGCAGGTGCTGCAGATGGTACTCTGGGGTCTTCCAAACCAGTCCTGCACCAGTCCCCACAAACTCTGGTGGGGGGCACTGGTGAGAAGTGAGTGTGAAGAGACAATCTGCAACAAAAAGAGAAAGGGTAAGGAAGGGAAAATAAGATAATGAGGAGAAAAAGGCAAGAATAGGTATTCTGACCATTTAAAATTTACACATAGCACAGCATTAACCAAGTCCAACAGACTGTGGTTATCACAAATTCCATGATACTATTTTTCACTGTCATCATGAGATCACATGTAAGATTTTTTTTTCACTTGCCTCTTTATAGTCATTTAGAGGAATCTCCATGTTTGGTATTTAAAAAAAAAAAATCACAAAACAAAGCCCAATCAAGTTATTTCCCTCAGGACACCTTCCACTATCCCAGGTTGCTCCAAGCCCCATCCAACCTGGCCTGAAACACTGCCAGGGATGGAGAACTGTAGTGAGTTGACCCTGAATTGACAGACAGTTATCTGGTGGAATCAGGTTTCTCTCAATGTTACCCATAAAACCCCGTGGAAGGTGGAAGTTTAGGAGATTTAGGGGTTTTTTCTGGTCAGTGTCTCTGGCCAAGGCCTCACCACCCCAAATCCCCATGCAAACAAAAGGAAAACCCCTAAAAAGATCCTGCAACATGATTATGCCAGTAACTGAAACACTGCATCTCAGAATTGGAATGCTCTGAATCCCAGGGAATTTGTTTTCATCTTGGCAGCTGAAATGTTCTGAGCTCAGAGCCTGCTGTCCCTCAGGGAGATACAATTTTGCTTTCAAGGCCAAAAAGGTCTTTTTGCTCCCTTCAAGCTCTCAGCTTATGTATAAAATAAACTTTCACATTCTTCTGGTAAAGGCACTTAAAAAGATTAAAAGCACCATCTTTACTAAAATCGTAACAGTATAACCACAAATATCAAATATGCAAAGAAAGAAATGGATTCACCAGTTCTGTCTCAGAGGTACAAGTGGACAGCTGGGTGTCCTCAGACCACTGGTGGCATAGCTCTGTGAGCTGCTTATGCCAAAGGCCTTGGCTCCATCACAATCTCAGACTGATTCTTGTAAGGCAGTGAAATAAATTAGTACAATCACAAAAATTTCAAAGTTGAGACTTAACCAGAAAAAGTTGTGACTTTTCCTGCGTGGATAAAATCCACCTTGTGACTGTCCTGACACACACATGCAGTCCTGTGATACAATGAAATATAATATCTGGATGGGATTTGATTTATTTCTGAAGTCCAAGAGCCATAGAAACACCCACCAAAGGGATTTCTTGGGGCTTCAAGCCACCTGTATCTGGGTAAAACTTCTTCATAATCTTCAATTACTTGCTGCTTTGCAGAATGTTTATGTTCTTGTAAAGTTAAGCAGGACATTGCTACATTTAACGCCTCATAGAACTTAGGCACTTACCCTGCAACACTTAAAACTTCTTTTCCAAAAATACCTGAAACTTCTCCTTAAATTTCAGGCTCAGAATTTCATTGTGCACTCTAAATATGCATTTTATTTTCATTCCCATGATACTCTTCAAAGTCTCAGATAGAGAATCATGATTGAATTATACAAAATGAACTCAACCCATGTGCAGAAATGCATACAGACAAGTAGTTAATAGTATTTTTTCTCATTTTGCACTGATTTTTTTCAGTTTTCTGCATGATTTTCTTCTTTTTCCTACTGAGAAAAAAGAATCACAAGCATTACCTCTAGCCTGTTTCATTTCATTGTAACTTTGCTCTCTATATGGAGCCAAATAAATTTGCTTTATTTTATTCAGGGGCTGCATTCCAAGTTAAGCACCAAGTACCAATATCTAGTCACATTGTGTTCCTTTTCTCCTCCTTTTGCAGTGTCACATTTTCAATCTGTTGAAATCCTTCTAAGCCGGTCTTGGTTTGCAAATATCTACAATACTTTCTACAGTCAAACTTGAGAACAAACTCCCATACTTCTATCTGTACTATAAAATTCCTCAAAGAATTTGTGGTAATCAGTTACCTAAAAAAGAGAACCATTCTAGAAAAGCAGCAGATTCCCCATCTTTTCAGTCAATGTAAAGTTCTCCTAAAAAAGAATGAGCTATAGAAGCTAAAATAATTACTGCAACTATTAAAAATGTTCTTTCTCAAAAATGACTCTGTGCTAAGATTATTCATCCAAAACCCTTTGGTTTGGCTTTCATCCCCACAAGGCTGATTTATTAATTTCTCCTTGCCAGAACAGAAAGATCCTTGGCTCTCTAGAGAGTGGCATTAAAAGCAGGCAGAATTCTATTTATAAACAACCTCAAATGCAAGCTGTAAGTACAGGAGTACCTGCAGCTCGAACAAACATCCCTGAACAGGGGAAGGAGGCACACCTGAGGTGGACAAGCTTGGAGTATTCAAGCAGAAAACAGTCCTTGAAATGCTGCCAGTCTGAATTTGAATCTCCCCTCAACCGAGCGTCAAGGTTGTTCTTACAAAGGTTGTGTAAGTGACTTCCAGTGCTTCTCCACAAGAAAGGATGGGTAGAAACTTGGAAAAATCAAATTGATGATGTTATGAAGCAGTTGGATAGCTTGTTTGTTCTTTTCTATCCCCTTTCTAAAATCAAGGCCTTCATATATAAGAAGAGAAGAAACAAGCAACAAAAAAAATCAGTCGCTGTGGGCTCAAATCTTCAGCTTCCACCAAGAGAGGGAGAGGAGGGGGAGTGTTTCCTTTCTTGTCAGCTGTCTCTAAATGGAGCCTGTGGAGCACTGATGCTTCAAAATACTCCAGATCCTTGTAATAAATTTGTCTTGTTAAAAATTATTAACTTGGAATCATAAGAAACAGCTTCCAGTTTGAAGTATATGGATTATTTAATGTCTTCTTCAAAGTGAGTGTTTCTCACTGTTTCCAATTATGCCAACAAGAACTGTACTACCAAAACAAAGCTTTTCTTCATTTCCTCTTTGAAATATTTTTAAATTCTGCCTGTAACAACTGAAAAAAAAAAAAAAAGGACAAACTGACATAATTTTGATTTTTTGCAAACAACAGATTTAGAGAAATGAGTGATTATAGAAAAGCTTGCTTGATGTGTGGATTTTTTTTTTTGTTTGTTTGTTTTTTTGTAAGTCTGAAAGTGAGAGATGATCCCACTGTAACTGGTTATAGTGATCCTAAATATGGATATACTGATCCTGTACTGATCCACAACCCTGGGCTTCATTTTGGAGCACAAGCTTCTGAGCCTTGCTGGCTTCCACCCCTGGACCTGTGGCATCACTGACACCTTCCACCTGCCCCAGTAGTGAGGGATTCTCTGGGTGTAGACTTCATGCTGGCCATTGGTTTTAGGTGAATTTGATTTGCAAAGTCCTAAGCCAGAACTGAGAATGACAAGCAAAAGAAGTCATAAAGTTCATATTGGAAGTAGAGGCAAACCTTCCCCTTCAAAAAAAAATTTAAAAAACCCCACAAACCCACAGAATTTTGGTAGATCTCTACTGTTTAAAGGCCCAGAACACTTTTCCAAGCATTTCTCTGATATGACTATTAACTAAACGTGCTATTTCAGTTTTCTGTTCCAGAATATTATTCTTTCCTCTAGTGCATTTTTTTTTGGTGAGACTGCCTTTTCAACAATGCATTTTCTGTGTCTTCCTTACCATGAACTGAATTTTCAGTTTCCAGATTATTACTCCTTAGGGATTTATTATTTGATGCTTCATCCAACATTTGCATCTTACTCAGTTCACATTCCAACTGATAAAAAACCCCATGAGGGTCCAGAAGCAAGAGTTTGCATTGAAATACGGTGGGAAAATGATCTTGTTTATGTATCTCCAAAAGATAAGCTTTTTATATGTGCACAAAAAAAGTATAAAAATTCCATTAAATTCTTCTTAAGACAGCTTAGTGCACTCTGCTGATATTTCTCGTTGTGAGTGTCATTTGAAATGTTCATAAAGCAGTATCTTTAGGCACTTCTGACAAAGAGATGAGGGGGCTAAAACATATTTCTGCTTTCTAGATATTACCTGATCCACATATGGCAGGAGCCTGCACCAACAGAGTCCTTGGTCTGTGTGCCCTCACTCAAAAAAAAAAATAAAAATCTGTTGACACTTGATCAAAGCACTTTCAGGGGTTCTATTGGTGTAATCAGCAAGACTTTACAGTTCTGTTTTATAGGTATATGTGCAAAGACTCCTGTGTTGATGCAGTTCCTTTGAAGAGCCCTTGGGTCAAAGCTCACACCTGAGGGTTGAGGCATTGGATTCAAGTAATTATGAACCCAGCAGAACTGAAACTGGAAATGGGTCCCCTGCAACACAAGAAGTGTTCTGGAAACTTGGTTGCTGCTCTTGCTGCAGAATAATGAACAGTGACATCATAAATGTAATAATTATTAATTGTTTTCCATTTCCACTCAAATTGCAGGGATAGCATTTGGAAGATATTTTTTTATTACAGATAAACCAAGAAAAAAATATTAAATTCTCTAAAATCTGCATAGAAATGCAGTCATTATTTTCATCTCCATTTACAACTGAGCAGTCTTGATTTACAGTTAAATTAAGTGTCCTTTATACCAAAGGCAGTGAAAATTTAAAGTATATTAACAAATCCTACTGATAGGTATTTTCTGTCTTCTTTCACGACTTCATCAATGGAAAGGAGTCTGGAATACACACAGATGAGCCCCGGGGAGTTTTGACACAGACTTTAGGATGTTCAGGGCTGTGTATGCTGGGAATGACTCTGCACCATGCAAGTTGGTAGGAAATTTTTATTAGAATGAGAGAAAAACAAAACCATTTATATAAATCCTTGGTAACAATGAGAATGATCATGCTAAAAATGCCAGACTGGTACTACCTTCCTATTTCTCCTAAATTCCCAGTGAGGTTGACCTCTTGCAAATTCAGCAGAGTATGTAAGCCCTGTGAATGTTTTTAACAAGGCAGTTTTAATCTGATATAGCACTGCAGATGCTGAAGAGCCTGCAGGGTAACAGGCAGATCATTCAAATGTAAAACCAAATTTGACTGGAGTCTAAACAATGTTGGCCTCTGTTGTGAACTACAGCTTTCTTTTGACATGGAAAGAGAGAATGCATTTTGCCAAGAGGGGATTAGCTTGGGAAGCCTCTGTAAATGATACTGTGATGAAAATAAACAGTTTCACAGCCGGGCATGAGGAACCTGAGAGATCATGCCTGGTGTCAGGAGTGCTCATTAGCTTTTGGCTGCAGCCCACGTCTTGGCCTGGGGGAAATCATGAGAACTACATCACTGATGTCAATCATTTCTCTCCAGGATGACACTGCAGTTCTTTGCAGTGAGGTGCCACTTCTGCTTGTAGTGTCCTTGCTAATAAATGATCCTTTCTGGAAATGCTGTGCTGTCTTTGCACTTGTACTTTGTCAGCTCTAATTGCTCTAATTCCCTTTCCTTACCTATCACTATTCTTACATTTCTCCCTTCTCATTTTTTAAACAGATTTGAAGGTTCACAGTGATTTGGCCTCATTCATCCATATCAGCATCTCCTGCTCTGGCTGCTTTTGTTTTGGTATCAGTGTCTTCCTCTGCCTTTTTTTTCCGGTGTTCTCTCCCAAGGGAAAATGGACTAAGCTGCAGCATTTCCATCTCCCTGTTGGGGTGGGAAGAGTCTGGATTTGGGGTGTGAAGAGTCAGGGAATCCAGAAAGCCACAAGGTCTTCTGCTAGAAAAGGGCATTCACACAATTCTTCTCCCTTTATCTGCCAAACTGCTGTTCACAGAGCTCTTGCTGGTTCTGCACCAGCTTCCAATTCAAAGGTTAACATGGGGGGGAAATTCTTTTTCATTGGAGATAATTTGATATGTAAGAGCCTAAGAAAAAGACAGGATAAATGTTCCTCCTGAAAAGGAGCTAATGTGCAAGAATAAAAAAATTTCCAAACACTAAAAAGAAAACCAACCAAACAAACAAAACACCCCCCCAAAAAACCCCCAAAAACCAAAAAACCCAAACAAACAAACAAAAAATCCTGGCAAATCCTTTTACATAATACTGAAACTGAGACAAAAAGCTACAGGTATAAGAAAAGTAAAAAACCATTTCTGTCATCAAGAATCTCAGAAAATCTTTGAAAATCAGTGGTTTCTGCATATGCAGAAAACCTTGATGGCTAAACAGATCCAAATAATATTTTCAAGCATTAATTCTTACAAATGGAAGTTACAATTTTTCCTTTTTGCTTTTCAATAATTCTGCAAGTCTCCTACTTATTATACACATTTATATACCATACTATTGAAATACAATGCATTAGACCAATTAGAAGAAAAGAAATCATAGGAAGGACACCAGATTTTCCTCCATATTCATCACGTTATTTTCAACCAAAGTAGATTAAACTTTTTTAAAGCTTCCAGATTTTCAGTCCTGGAAATCTCACTGCAATAACAAGAAATCTTTTGCAAATTTGCACATTTTTGAGGATCATCTGTTTTCTATTTTCTCAGAAGAATTATTACTTTACAGTACTGAAAAACAAAATGTCCCTTTTTTTGGTCAAGATGTTAATAACTTGCACAGAAAGTTGTTACGTAGTTCCAGATAATTTGGGATCCTGCCCAAAAAAGCAGGATTGAAAGCTTTTCAATCAAGGCAAAAAAGAAGAAGTAGTATCAGCTACAACAATTCAAGATAAATAATTATATGTTTTAAAATAAAGTATTATTTTCATTTAAATGTCTTGTATCCAACCAGTTTCCTACCGAAGGTTTCAGTTGAATTAATTGTTAAAAATATAGTTTCCAATGAGAGAGAAAAAATCCAAAAAGAGTTTCTAAATTACAGAATCCTCCAATAAGTAACATTTGATCTGTATATAAAATGGGATTTTTTAATACTTAAGTGAAGAAGTGCCAGATCCTGATTGCTTTGAGCTGTGCCTTCTTCTCTGAACAGACTAAAGGAGTGTTTGTGACAGAATATCATTATTGTTGCAAGGTACTGCAAATTGTATAAATTTGTCTGGAAAGGAAACTCACATTTAACTTGCCATTTAGCAGCACAGGAATCCACAGCTCCCTAAGCAGCAGGCAGGTCTGAAACCTTTTGAATACTTTATCCAAAGAAAATGTTATATTTTAAAAAATAGTTATAAAAAATAGTTATTTTTTAAAAAATAATTATATTTGGGAATTATTTTGTGCATAAATTTGGGATCATCTGAGAGAACCAATTGTCTGTTTAGTCCCTCTTGATCAGGGTCCTCATAAGGGGATCCATTCCATCTGTACTGGAAATGCAAATATTTTTCTATTTGTGTCCATGCTGTAAAAAATGCATTCTGCACTAGAATGCCTCAGTGCCATTCCAGCCAATCAAAGGCAGCTGATTCACATCAGATGTGTCTTTTAAAACTCCCTCTGCACTAAAATGTGCAGTGTTTGCAAGTTTGGCCCTGTTTAGTGTATAGCAGTTAAGCAGCTCTGTTTCTGCTCCCACAGCACATCTGCAAAGTATTACATGAGCACTTTACACCATCCCTGAAAATGCACCTTCCATCTAAAATAAAATATCTTTCCATTATTTTGAATCATTTTTTCAAAAAATAATTTTCAATTATTGCATTGCAGAATTTGCATTTCTAATCAAATTACCATGGGGATTGCAATTAAAAAAAAAAATTAAATTGGTTGGAATACTCCATTGCCTCTCTAATAAACTTTTATTTCTTTTTTAGATTCCAAAGGTCCTGAAAAGGGTGTAATACAAACCCTTTTGATTACCTTCATAAGGAAGGATGAGGAATTGCACTCACCTTTGAGAAACTGCACTCAATTATCCTTGGACTCAGTAGGTTATATTTACACAAAGCATAAAGGTGAAGTAAAAACAAACCAGAAAGAGCTCATAATCCACCAAAAACCTCAATAAAAGCCTCTCTGCATGTGTGAAAAAATCTATCAGAATATAATTGAGAGTACAAAAACCTCTGCCAGAATGTTTTGAAGTAATCACACAGCTGCTATAGTTAATATTTAGAATTAACATTTACTAGTAATGAGTGGGATTCTTGCAGCAGGTGTTTTGTCCTTTTGCTGGCACTTACACACTGTATTAACCCCACTACATGTAAACTACACCCTGAATATATCTTCCTTTATCCCAGGTAGTTCCAAGCCTCATCCAGCCTGGCCTTGAACACTCCCAGGGATGGGGCATCCACAGCTTCTCTGGGTAACCTGTGCCAGGGCCTCAGCACCCTCACAGGAAAGAATTTCTGCCTTAAATCTGATCTAACTTCGCCCTCTGTCAGTTTAAAGCCTTCCCCTCTTGTCCTGTCACTCCAATCCCGTGTCAAAAGTCCCTCCCCAGCTCTTGTGTTGGTCCTTGAGACACTGGAAGGTTCTCTAGGATCTCCATGGAGTTGGGTAGGATGGTGGCTGGGAGATTCTAAACATCCAGAAAGTAGGATAATATAAGATATTCTGAGCACCTTCATAAGGAAGGATGAGGGATTGCACCCACTTCTCCTTCCATTGGACTCAGTAAATTACAGAATAAATAATTCAGAGATAACTGTCCTCAAAACCTGTCTCACATTTCTGGGCACATCTTCTCTGTACCTTCGTTGTCATGAACTGAATTTTCAGTTTCTGATTCTTCCCTCCTCATAGATTTATTGCTCCACGTTTTACCCAACATTTGCAGATTGGCCAGCTCATGCTGCTCTCCCTTGGAGCCTTCCCTTCTCCAGGCTGATGTACTCCAGTTCTCCCAGCCTGTCTCCACAGCAGCAGTGCTCCAGCCCTAATGGGACAGTGGGAGTTGAGTTTTTTTGTGCTCCTCAGCCCTGCTTGGGCTGTTTGACAGCAACACACTGGAGACCTTCCCCATCCCCTTTGCTGGACTGCAAACTGGAGCTGCAGTGACATTTCCTCTTGCTCTGTGCCAGAAAAAGAGAGTTAGGGAGTTTTCCTCTGTCTTGGGCTGTGGGAGGGTGTCCTGCCTGTGGGGCAGTTTCTCTTTGCGGGGCAGTGGAGATTAACTGTGCCAAACTGCAGGAGTTTACTGATGCTGAAATCAGTGACAACTGCAAGACACAGCTGAAAGAGGCCATGGTCAAACCAAAAGAGAAGTGCTCACTGAGCCATTTACACTGGAATAATTTTATAAATTGAGGATCCCTTATAATTAAATCAGTAAGTTTTCTTGGGGGGTTTTTCCCCTCATTCTGTTGCAGTGAGACCAGCTGAACCTTTCCCAGGGGTAGGATTGCTCAGCAGAAAATCAGATCCTCACTGAAACAAATGTCATCAGAGATGTTTGATTTGCGAGTATGGAGGTTAAATTTATTGAAAATTGTAAAGATTTTTGTTGACGCCTTTGCATTTATGTTTTTTGATACTTTTAGAGGAGAGGGAGAAAATTGCTCAAGCAGCTTCTGCTTCTCCGCCAGGACGGGTCCCTCTGCCTGTCTTTACTTGCACTGCTTTTTCACGTCACAAGATGTCCCTCTAAGCCCACATAAGGCAGAATCTTCCAATTTCTACCTTGCAAAAGATATTTTGGCTTGGTCTTAGACCTCCCCGTCTGTAGGTGCCTCATTTCACTTACCCAAAGACAAATGTATATATTTATATTTGTATTTGTATTTGTAAACGTGTTTATAGTTATAGTTACACTTGTAAATGTATTTATATTTATATTTACTGCTTCTTCTAGCAGAAGTCTGTAACAAGTTACGTCCATGAGTCCAAATATGTTCTCCTGAATTAACATACCATAATAAGTACATAATGAAACAATTTAAAATTTAAAAAAAAATGTTAATCATCTGAAGATTGCGCAGATTTTCTAATTCAAGGAAAAAGCCCCAAAACAATCCTCTACTCTGAGGTTTCTTTAGAGGTATTTTTATGTAATTTTGCTTAAGTGCTCTGTTCCCTTTACACCACATCCTGCAAGAAAGAGAGTCTTGTCTAGCAAATTCTTTTCTTTCCTTTCTCCTTAACAGCAAGTTATTCCTTTTTTCTATCCTTTCTCATTGACAAAGAACCTTAGGGATAACTTTCTCTGTAAATTAGTTTATGCACCAAGGCCAGCTGATACCATCTTGTGATCTGTTTGATATTTTTGAATAGTAATTGAATGAACAAGCATTAAAACTGAGCATGGCATCCAAATTCAGAGATCCATTGGTATCTTCAGTAGCAAATTGGAACTGCTTTTGTTTCTGGGTGTCTCAGGGAGGGAGGGATGACTCAGAGTTGGCAGTGAGGAAAGCCAAATGATCTAATTTGGGTATAGGGATTTCTGCTTGACTGGAAAGCACTCCTATCTTACCAGAAGGGAATTATTGTACAAAGCAACACTTTGGCCCTTTCTAGGTAACTGAATCATCTCAGAGTGACCTGTTCTGGCAGCCTCAAATCTGAGTGCCTAATATTCCTAATCTCTTTAGCCGCAGCAAATATGCAGGGCAGTATTACAATATTAATCATTAACTCAGCTCATTAAAAGCTTGCTAATGTTACTGCTGGCTAATCCTGTGGTGGTTTTTAAAGCCATTAAAATGTATATTTGCATGTACAGTATTTTAAAAATGTCTGGCAGCAGTTCCTAGGTTTCTCTTTCAATGTAAAGGATTTTCAAACCTATCTCAGACTGAATTAATCGCTTTGAGTGTTATCTTTCACCTTCTGCTGTGGCACATTCTGCTCTAATTCTGCTAATGCCTTTTAGTATAATTTGAAATCATTTCACAGGAGTGCAAGCAACTGTTTAAGTGCTGATGGTGCTTTGCTGCTGTGTATTTACTTTTGGAATTGTCCTTGTGCTTTTGCTGACTGCCATGGAAACTTTTGAACCTGATGTTCTCCAGATCCTCATGGATTACTGTGTGTCATGGGCATGTGTTTGTGTCTCTGCCTTCTACTGATGTTGGTATTTGATGATGTCTCTGGCATTGCTAAACAGTCATCATTGCCTTTTGTTTGTAAAAGGGTCCCCATCCTTAAAAAAATACTGTTTGTAATCTGTGTGCAGCTTTTTGTCTGCTTCTGCTTTGTATCACTGAGGTATTTCTGACTGTGCCATTTATTAATCCAAGCGCTTCTGGAATGATCTCTGCAAACCAGTGCATGTTTAGATGAAATGTCAGATTAAATGGCAAGAAGCAGTCATGATAGAGCAGGTAAATGTTTAAGAGCACACACACACAAGAAACTGGCCTCTCTGTGCCTTAGCCTTAATAGAACTCTTATCATTTAGCTTTTAGTATCAGGTAAGATTTATGAGACAGGTTTTGGATTGGGTGGGTTTTTTTAATAATTTCAGCAGTAGAAATATTTTGATGTGAAATGTGGCTGTGTCTTACAAGTGTTTAAAATAATAGATTTGCAGACACTACCTGGGTAATGTCACCCCTTCAGCTGTGATTGGAAGCAGGATAGGCACAGGCAGCAGCTGGAAAACTGATTACTTACATTGATGTCTCCCTCTAATAAGGCAGAGTCCTTACTCACACTGAGGCTGAGAAAAATATAATTGAAGCAAAACTGGGGAAGACTTTGAGGGTTTGATGAAGGAGTGGTGATGCACTGAGTGTGTTCACCAGTCCTGTGAGCCATGGGCACGGATATGCGCAGGGGAGGAGAGCACTTGGTTGGTTTTGGCACTGCCAAAAATAGATATTATTTAGGGAGCAGTGTGGCACTATCCCAACCTAGTTACAGCCTCATCTTCAAAATTTAATGGGGCAAAAGTACCTTGTGTCATGTCTGTCCCATGAGGAATGGGGCTGCTTCTTGTGTGTCTCTCACAGAGCACACGGGAAGGCTGAGTTACCTCAGATTACTTTGGGCGTAGCTGTAAGGAGATTAAACCCCCACTAAACAAACCAATAAAGCTTCACTAGTGCTTCTAAAAACAATGGGTAAGACATCACTTATAGGATGTTTTATTATTGCAGTAACTTCTTCAGCCAGCTCTGGACTGGCTGTCGTGCTCACCGACAGAAATGAGCTCAGCATTGATCTATAAATTAGCAGTTGCCTGGTGACTCATGGTCTTGGCATGCTCGCTTTATTCAAACTAGAAATATCACTATGCAGTAATGGATGCATGCCAGTTTTTTGTCAGGGTCACTGTCCCAGAGCTCACAGCAGTTTTTGACATAAATTTTGACAGGGAGAATAGCTTGAAAATGGAAAATGACAATGGAAGCAGGGAATTGTTCAGAAACCGTCAGCCAGGTACCTACAGAGCAATGTTATAAACACACTGCAGGGGGAAAAGAACACACACACACACACACACACACACACACACACACACAGATTATGGACCCAAATATATGCAAATAAGCAGTGTAGAATAAAATAGAATTTGCAAGGCACATATTAATTGTATAAGAAATTGACTTAAAAGCAGATCTCACAATGGGAAAAAATAATTGTAATGATTATTGATCAATTTAATTAAGCTATCTAATCATCTTATTGACCACTCAGATGGGAGCATAGGTCCCTGCTGATAAAATCTGCAAATGGCACAGACTTGTTGAGTAGTAAGTAATGAAGTTACGCCCCCAAAATTATTCGAATTACCTAATTAAAAGCTGATGGTCCAGCAATATGCACTTTAGTAGAGCTAAAAGCTCTGACCCAGGTGTGTGTGGGCTACAGCTACACAATGGGAATTCCCATCTTGGAATGCTTTGGCTCAGAAAAGAGATTAAGGGCCATCCACAGCAAGCTGCTTCATCTTGAATCCTTCACTCTTGCTGTAGTGCTCTGCTTAAATTAACCAACGTGGTCCATGGGTTTATCAAGTAGATGAAGACAGAGAAAGGACCCAAAGAAGAGATTTTTCTTGGGTGTGCAGCACTCATAAAACAGCTCCTGTGGTGGTGTGTGACATTTACTGTGTCTGAGATCCAGAAAAGGAGGCCACAATCTTTGCTATGAACTGGAAACCAAACCTGAGGATTCTCTGCTGAAAGACCCTCACTGATGGAGGCTGAGACTGAACTGAAGAGGAGCACATAGAAAGCTACAGAAAATTACAGCTGGTAGGAGAGGGGTTTTGAGTATGACAAGGAAAGGTGCAGCAGTGTCCAGCCTCTGCAGTTTTAAGTTGGCCAATGTACAGTAAAATGCATGTGAAGTATTGTCAGCATCAGTGGGGTTGTGATGTGTCAGTGCTGAATCCTTCCGTACCATTAATCTCAGCAGGATCATCTTAGAAATCAGCACCTGTGAAATTCATCCCGATATTTTCATGGACAGTCTTGAAAAAGTTCCAAAGTAGTGCTAAGGGTCCTTGAGAACTTGATCCTTCTTTGTAAATTATCAACAATATCCAGTATCCACTAAACCCTTTAAAGATTACAATCTGTCTTTTTCAAAGCTTATGAATGGTAAAATAAATAATTTCTCCAAGAGGGGGGGATCAAAATTCTCCAGGCTTTCCAAAAAAGTATCTGCCATATATCCTATATATCTTCTAAAGAGATATATAGGAATCTAAGAGTGCTTCTCGTCTTGGTGGTGAAGAATATTTCCAATTTTTATAAAAGAAGAAACTGTGCTTGCACCAGTACTTTGAAAAACACCACAGTCTTCTGTCTCCATCCTTTTCATCTTTCTTTTCATCAAAGGCTTGAACAAGTTTCTTTGGAACAAAAGAAAATCTGTGGGAAATGGTGTCATTACAGGCTCCTGAATCATGGAATCTTGGAATAGTTTGGGTTGGAAGGGTCCTTGAGGACCATCTCATTCCAACCCTTTGTCGTGGGCAGGGACACCTTCCACTAGACCAGATTGCTCCAAGCCCCATCCAGCCTGGCCTTGGACACTCCCAGGGATGGGGAATTTACAAAGGGCTTTAATTTTGGCTCTCATTTGCAGTCTCTGCGTACTTCTTTAGCCCCACTGAATCCCATGGAATAATGCCAGTTTTGTCCCCACTGAAGGCTGGATTCTGGTCATATTCTTCCCTCATTTTGGCTTTATCCACACACAGAACATGAAACCCAAGTGTCAGAGTAGGTGTGGAAGAATCATTCCAACCTTATGAGGCACCCTTATGAATAATCCTTTCCCAGAGCCTGGATGCACTGAGATCAAGACCCCCAGTTACGGGGTGGCAGAGAGGAGCAAACAAAAGAGTCAGGAGAGTTTGTGAGCAAATGCTGCAGTCACACTGCAATGGCAGCTACCAGAGGTCTCTAGGAAATGTGAACCTCAAAAAAGTGGCATTGAATATTTTGTCTACCATTTGTGGCAAAGGAATGGCACTTGAGAACGACAAAGAAGTGCAGTGAGGAATTCTCACCTGCTTCTCTTTTCCTGCATTATTCCATGGTGAGCAGCATGTGTCTGCCTCTCTGAGGCACAATGGAAATTGAAAACCTGAAGGTCTGGAACAAGTCCCTTCAGCTTTCCAGGATGAAATAATACCTTAATTGGTCTGTCTGCATGGAAAAAAACTGCCCAAGCCCTATCACCTCAGTCTGGCAGATATGATGAGAAAAGCACCTGAGATCTGATATCAGCAAATCTTCTTGGAGCTATTTGTATCTTTCAATGAAGAGAACTGCTAATGTGATTTGCAGAACAAGAGTACCTCAAATCATTGCTTTGAACATGTAATGGACTCCTACATACCCAGCTTAAGGAAGTCTTTAAAATAATATTTTTATTTCTTTGTATTTCTTTTTTTTTTAATTAATATTTTTGCCCTGCATTGCAGAAACAAATCTAGCAAGCACCTTGGGAAAGCATCCCTCCACTCCAAGGCAGAACAGACTTTTCCCCAACCCCCACCATGTCCTGTTTCTGTAACCTGCTTGTAAAAGCCTCTGGTAATGGAAATTCCAAACCCAAAGATGAATGGCAGATTTCAATCCCAATGAGCAGAGAAAGTTAGTGAATGCAAGAGAAAATAGTGGTATTCTCAGTGACCCTTTGATATTATATTAGCTGGCAGATTTTCTGTAGGAGAGCAAGAACATGGAAGTTTCAAAGTCTCATCAGACTGCATCAGCTTTCATCAGCTCTCTGAATTAATTGTGCAAGTTTATTTCCCTTTATGTTGCCCAAGGAATACATTTCTTGTTCAAAGTTGTGAAGTGAAGACTGATAGCAGGAAATCGAATTAATTTGCTTTTCCACATATAATGGTGATAGAGGAGAAACCCCCCAGTTTAAAGTTTTGAACAGCCCAATATAACAAAACCCTTCAAAATATAAATATTGAAAACATACAATACCTAAGGCCATTTTTGAACTAATCTAAAAGGAAATTGTATTTAGCTGTCACCAGGTTCCCACTGAAAAATAGTTATAACACAGTCCAAAGAACTCAAAATTACTAGAAATACAGAATTAATAAACTAAGTTAATATTGCGAATGAATGAGTTAATGAAACATCCTGAAGGCTGCTAAAAAATGTTATACTTTGGGCAAAGGAAGACTGAGAGATGATCAGCTTGCATTGCTATAAAACAACTCTATTTTTTTAAGAAGCAATTAAAGTTCTTTCTTTGTGTTATAATTAATTTAAAAACATAAAAGGAAAAAATGTGAAGAGTTCCAGCCCAGTTCTGAGGACCACAATTGATGTATTTCTTTTGAAAAAGAGCAGCAAAGATGTGCCTTTGATTCCTCTTGTATAGCCATAGGTAAAAATTTTCCAGGACAAAAGGATTATTTATGAGTTTCTGTTATGAAGTGGCTGTGCTCTGACAGCTTGTTGCATGGATATTGCCAAGGCAGAGGAGAATTTTGAGAAGCCCAAGTGACTGAGTCCATCTGAAGTGTGGAATGATTCCATCAGGAGAGGTGTCAGCCAGTGGAGCCCTGAATATCAAGAGTCCTGACAACTGCCTTCAGTTGCTCTGGGAGAGGGATTATGATTTCAAAAGTGTGGCTGAAAGGCTGCACTCACATTTCTGGGAAATTATTTTAGCAATATAATACACCAGCCCTTCTGAGCATCATATAGGAACTAGATATGAGGGCTCTGGGCACTCCAGTGTTTCAGTTTTTAGAGTGAAGAAAATGTTTTCCTCTGATGCTTCTATGGTTTGTGCGACATCTGATGATGAAAATGTTCATGTGCACACCTTTCCCAGACTTTCCTTGCCACTTCTGTCATCACAGGAGAGAGAAAAGTAGAGGAGGAGAGGAGAGGAGAGGAGAGGAGAGGAGAGGAGAGGAGAATGGTAGAATAGAATCACTAAGGTTGGAAAAGACCTCCAAGATCATCAAGTCCACCTTCAACTCCCACTAAACCATATCATGACCACATACACTCACTTTGTGAACACTTCGAGGGGTGGTGGCTCCACCACTTCCAGGAGAGCCTGTTCCAAGGCTTAACCACTCTTTCAGTGAAGAAATTTTTTATAATTTCCAACCTCTCTGGGCAGAACTTGAGGCCATTTCCAACAATCACACCTGGACCTGGATCTCTTGTGGTCTTTTAGATGCAACTGGACAAAGAACAGAAACCAAACATCACCCCCACCCCCCCAAAAGTGCAAAACAAAGCAAAAAAACTTTGCAGAAAAAGCAAAACCCACACATTTGGTCCACATGGCCAAAAGCCATTCACTACTCATTCCTAGAGTGGTGTAAGTCGTGGGTGTGAGTCTCAGTAGGTAATTTCCAGCCAGTACAACAAAGAGGAGGATTTCTCTGTTAGAAGAGACACAAACACTGACAGCATCAGGTGCTTGGCTTCCTGCAGAAAAAAAGGAAATGTGGCTCCCCAGAATGTCGATTGTAGTACAGCATCATATTCTGGAGCACATCTTGGGCTAGCTGTGCTTCAAATTGTTTATTTCACTAAACTAAACTCCTTATAGACCACTTTTCAGTGGAGAAACAGAAACAAAGGCTGGTTTGCTATCAACAGCAACACACCCGAGTGAGCAGAGGAAGTGCCTTCTGGGGTTACAAGGGAGAGCACACTTAATGAATTCAGCTGATGAGCGTTTTTTCTTGGTTGTGCTTCCCACGGACCAAATTAATTCCAACAGATGAGTAAAAGATGGAAAGACATGCTAATTAGCAGCTTTTTTTATGAACCAGTTCTCTATTTCAGAATCTAATTAGCTTTCTAGATAAGGCTGAGGCTGAAGTTTGTTTCTCCAGTGCAAGGATTCTGTTCCTGTTTTTCCAATGCTTAAAGAGAAATGCTTTGGATTGATGGATATTTACTTGTATAGTCCTTACTTATGTATTTATGAATTATATATAAAGCTACATATACCCCCTGGATAATGAGGGCCCTCTCTCATTACAGCTCTGGGGAATTTCAAAACACAATAGATTCCTCCAAGACAGAGAAGGCAAAGAGAACACAAAGGATTACAAATTGTAGATAAGACCATTTTACCAGAGTGATGGAGAGCAGTTGTGGTTGTGAGACAATAAACTAAGAGAGAATTGGACAGGAGGAGTCTGAGGGGAACCACAGTAAAAGGAAAAAAGCCAAAAGAAATACCCCAAAATCTTTTTGCTTTTCCTACAGTTTATATGTTGAAGGAAGAAACCAGAAAATATTTAATGGAAAACAAGGATAGGAGCAAATGTGAAATCTAGAGAAAAATAGGAAAAAAGAACTTAGCTGGTTAGGTTCAATTATCTATGAGGATAAGATAATCTCCTGCCAAAAGCTCTGCATGTTTGGGAGAAAAAGATAAGTATGATGCATAGTTGTGCTAGAAGAAATAGAGGGATAACACTTTGCTGTTTTCAGCCCAGCACACTGGATTTTCTACCATGAAACATATAATTTTAAAAATTCACAGCCATACTGGTGAGTAATTTCTTCCGAACTTCCAGGTTGCAATTTTTAATCAGTGTTGGAAAAAGATTAGAGAAGCCATGAAAGAGGCTGACATGCTAGGTCAGGGCCAAACTTGAACTAAATTTTGCATTAAGCCTGATTTCAGAAGCACTTGGGTATTCAAAAATAACAGGATGCTAAAATATTCTCCAATTTATGACATCCATGAATAAATCCACAGAGGAAGAGCATGATCTGTGCTGCAATGGTGGTGGCTTGTAGTGAATAAAGCCTTAAGGACTGTCTTGTCATGTTTGGAAGACAAGCTCTGATACTCAAGGCTACAAAAGTAGAGGAGAGAGGGGAATTAATTTACTACTCAGTGTTGGTACTGGTCAACCACAAAGGATACTTTAAAAAAGCCACCCAACACCCCAGCAGCTTCTTGCAGTGTGACAGATCTAGGACTGTGCTGCCACAGAGGTAATAAAGACAGGCTCAGGAGGCAGCTTTTCTCTTTCAAAACTAGCTCACATTTCTAGGGACATGCTGAGAAAAAATAGAGGAGAAAGAATGAGAAAGATGTTAAATTTGGAGATGATAATGAAACTCTGCATTTTGAACTAGGATCAAGTTAGACTGATTCTCTCTTGCCAGGGAAATTTGATTGCTTTTTTAATAGAATTATAAAAAGTAATGGAAAGAGGGAATCTGAAATCTCCCTTGTATTTGATGGAATGTGTATTTGAAACATCTCAAAACTTAATTCAAGGGGATTTTGAGGGGGGGACTGTCACTGGCAGGCTGGTAATACCTGTGTGAGGCCTTATAATGAAACCAGCCGTGCTCAGGTGAAGGTTTCAGCTTTCCAATAAAACAATGACATCTCAGATATGTTTACAGATGCTACTGAAAATATAATGTAGTGCTGCCTCAACCAAATCAGTGACAGAGAACACAGGAGTGTTCAGACTAATGCTGCTCCTGCTGCAGGGGAAGGAATGGCCACGCTGATTTCCCTACCCAGACACAGCAAACAGAGCCCACACTGCCCTGATCTATTCCACTCTAAGTTATGGCCAGATTAATCTGCCTGCATGACATGTGTCCCTGAGGACTATTTATGAGATTATGGTGTGAGAGACAAATCAGAAATTGGTAATGTGTGGATGGGAAGTAGCAAACTGTGCAACATGCTTCTGAATTCTGGCTCAGCGGTCAAAACTCTCCCTTCTCACTGACTGCAGCGAGGTTTGGCATTGACAATACTCTTGGAAAGCCACTTTTGTCTTTCTGTGTGATTTTAATGCCTCTAGACTCTCAGTCACCACAGGAGATACCAGAGGTCCAAGCTGGGTGGAAGCCAGGCAGAAAGCAACAACTTCCTTTAGCATTGTTTACACACCATTTTCATCACTAGAGTTTTGGGGTTGCAGTTGGATTCAAAAGATGGTTATGTGGGTTAGATCCTGTTGCCCGTGTTTTTGGGGTTTTTTGCCTGGTGTTTCACCAGGACTGGGAGAGATAGGCCAAGCTCCTGTTAAGACAGTTGTAACAAATCCAGGCAGCCTCCATGCTCCCTAAAGAGTGGGGTCTCCAAAACCAGAGCACACAAGTGGCTAAAACGATCTCTGTCACAGCAGAGAGCTGGAGCACAGATTCAGAGTTGTGAGAAGAATCAGCAAGCTGGCTATGAGGGAGGGAAGTGGGGGGAGGCTCAGTGAGCTGTAGGGCAAAAGAGTGGGAATTGATGACTGGAAAGAGGAGGCAGAGAGGGCAGAGTGTGCAAAGGATGGATCCTCCCAGTAACCATCCAGGGGGGACATGTGCTGGCTTTGTCCCGCTCATCACACTCATAAATGATGTGGAAAACAGAGAACAGCGATGTGACAAGGACTACAAATTATGTGGAATTAGGTTAGTAAGAAATAAAGCTGTCTGCAAAGAGCTGCAAAAGGGACCTCATAAAATCTGAGTAACTGGATCATGAAACAGTAGGTATCAAACTCCATGTTGATAACTGGAGGAGGAACAGGCATGAATGGATATGCACCAATGAGCTCCAAATTTCCTATCACATCTCAAGAAAAATTATCTGAGTCATTGTGGATAATTCAATGAAAATATCAGGTCCATATTTGGGAGCAATGAAAAAAACCCCAAAGAAACAGACAAAAATTTAATAACCACTGAAGGATGAGACAAAAAACCATCACACCGCAGAAGCAAATCACCAGTCTACCCACACCATACATTGTGCAAGCAGTTTGACCTCTTTCCAGCTCCTCATTGATAATTTTTTTTCAAAATACAGCCAGAAAAATTTCAGTGAAGAGTACTGAACATGACCAACAGTACGGAATATTTCCCATACAAGGAGAGGCCAAATAGATGTGCTCCCCTTGGAAAGCAGAGGACTAAATCACGGAGGTATATAAAATATACAAAATATGCTACACACATTGCATGAAGATGTAAATGGGGAACAGTAGCCATTATTTCTTACCGTACAAGCACATCATGAAATCGTCAGCAGGTCCAGAGCACACAGAAGGAAGTATTTCTTCAAGCAGTCTATAATTACATTGTGGAACTCATTGCTACAGGATGTTATGGAAGCTGAAAGCATAAATTAATTAAAAATGTGATTACACAAATTTATGGATTTGACTCCATCAAAGGCTGTTAAACAGAAGGATGTGGTTTCAGTATATGACTCAGGAAATCTTTCAGCAAAGATTGCAGGAAATCTGCAAGGATATATTGAGGAAGGAGGGCAGAGGATTTTCACTCCTTGTGGAAAGGATCATTTTCACTCCTGATTTTCCCCGTGCATATTCTCTAAACAGCTGATACTGAATCGTCTCAGACACAGGATCCTGAACAATCCTTTGGCTTGACTCATTATGACTCTTTATAATTCTTCCTTTATTTAATTTCTCTTTTCCCTTTATCTGCCTTCAGTTTTTATGACCAAGACACTGGATGAACTAAGTCTCTCAGTAGCACAGCTTCCATCTGACCAGGCTTGACAACCCTTTTTGACTTCTGGGATTGTTGGACAGTTTGCCTGTGCCTTGTCTTAATGTTCAGCACCTGGAAAAACCAGGAAGAATTTTCAATTAACTCCTGGGTACATGAGCCATAGAATTAATTTTCCTTGATGCATGCTGGAGATGTTTTTGAAGGCTCTGCTAGGCAAGACTGGGCAGATGTCTGAGGCACACCACGGACTGAAGGCACTAACTACTGGGGATGACTGTGAGCTGAGCAGAAAAACATCTAATGAATTTCCATTATGTGAAAGAGCTCTTAAAAGCACAACTAAAAAAAATGTGTAAATGATCCAGCTCTGGAACAGGATGCAAATACCAGTTGGGGGAAAAAAATAGAACAACTAGGAAATGGACTCTGGAAATTAGTTTTTTAAAAAATTACCTCTTCTGTAAACTGATGCATCTGGGAATTGCTCTGCCCTTCCTCTTCTCCGTATTCCTGTTCTCAGGGGGAGGCAGAAATGTAAATAGGTACATAGAAAAGCAGAGATTAAGTGAACAGCAGCAGGGAAGTGAAATGACAGGGATATATTGAAATGGAAATGGGGTGGTCGATTTGATCTGCATATACAGAGCATTATGTCATGAAGCCTCTTGATTTAACCATGGTAAAAGCACATCTGTGGCACTGCAGCCAGTTTCAGAAAACTGTCAATAACAAAACCAGAATGAATTGCACGGAGTTTAAAACCTGCAGCAAAATGAAAATAGGGAATGACTTTTGTGAAGCCATGAATACATCAGCAAAGAAAACACTGACAAGGGGGAAAAGTTGTTTAAGCTGAAGTACACTGCTGGCACAAGAACAAATGGCTGTAAACTGGCCATGAATAAATTTAGGCTGGAGATTAGAGGAATTTGTCTAGCCCTGAGATGAGTGATTTTTTGGGACTGCTTTTTAGTAGAAACAAGAGAGACAGAACACTCTATTTTCAAACAACAGTGAGCAGCTTATGTGATATTGTTGCCTGAAATAGAAAAGGACTGTGTCTGGCAAGCCAGGAAGTCCCTTATATCTTTATATTTTAAGCAATTCTGTATTATAAGATGAAAGTAGATTTGAGAACATAAACATTTGAAGGGCAGGGAGAGAATTACTTTCTTGAGAAACTTCTGAGACTGGTTATGCAATATTTTCTCAAAGGGACTCATGGATGACTCACCATTTGGGTTGTCTAAAATAAGGCTGAATAAAGCAGCAAGCCAGGTGATTTCAAGATGTGCCAGCATGATGAACAAGTCAGTTTAATTGTCACTCTTCATCAGGAGTCATGTCATGGGGCCTTGAAGATTCAAAACCTGGAGCTCAATGGCAAAAGTACAAAACACAGGGAGGTGGATTCTCTGAAAGCTGCTGAAAAGGAGGAGACGGCTGAAAAGGTGGCCAAAAGTCGTGGATGTTGGGCTGGGGAGTCCTAACTGCTCACCCCAAGTGGTGTTAGGCTTCCATTTTGCTGGCGTGAACAAGATCTGCATTCTAGAGAGGATCATGCAGGAGGAAACGTTTCATGTGGAGGATGCTCAGGGACCCTCAACAGCCTGGTCTAGAGGAAGGTGGCACTGCCCATGGCAAGAGAGGATTGGAACTAGATGATCTGCAAGGTCCTTTCCAATCCTAACCATCCTCTGACTCTATCATTTCAAAAGGAGGTTCAGGACCACCATTTCCAGCTACATAGTCCAAAATGACATGGAAGAACCTCGGGTTCTAAGACCACATGGCTAGTGAAGAGTTGACAAAATTAAGGCAGTAGCCATCAAAGCCAGTACCTAAAAGATCACACCTCAGGTATAAGGATTGGCCAGTGCAGACTACAAAATTAGCTACTAATTTTAGTTTTATATTCAAACAGCTTACTACTCTCTGAAGATGACTTGCTGGTTTTTTGGTTTTTTTTTTTTAATATTAAGCTACCATTTAACTTTGTGTTTCACTTTGGGAAAGTATGGTGTTGGAAATGTTCAGTGATCCCCTCCCCGCTTTCTCAGGCACACAGGAGGGTTTTCTGTCATCTGAATGACAAACATAGCAGAGGGTTTCTGTTCAGAGCTGCTGGAACTGGGCTTTCCAGACCAGTGGTGGAAATGATGGCATGGAGACTTGAATATGTGGAAAAAGGATGGAAGAGCAGGTCAGAATGTTTTTCTCTTACAAGAACAGACACTGGTGCTTAGATTTAGTGCCTTTTTGAGACAATAACCTGGATCCTTTGTAATGTATTGCTGTTGGCAGTAGGGACAAGGAATGTTTTGGGCAAATAGTCACAAGGTAATGACTTCCCTGTGGTGTTTTTAGTAAACTAAAACAGATCTTTAGCAAGATCAAGATACAAATTCTAACTTCTTTGACTGTCTGTTTTAATAGAAAATAAGCCCAAGTTAAAGTAGACATGCTTGGGAAATTAAGTTCTCCCAATGAGTTTTCTGATTTTAATTAAAACGGAAGTTTTGATTCTTTGCATTTTAAGACTCATTTCCATGCATATCAGTACAAGGTCATTTCATTGTTCTCAGAAATATCTTTTACTCTACCCCCTCGAGACTTGCATTCCTTGATTAAATAAATATGTTCTGGGAGCATTTATTATTTGACCATGCCCACTTACACAACAGATGTCATGCAGTTACCCTTTATCCTTAATATACAATCACACTGATAAAAGCATTGAAATTTTGGGCTCTGTCCAACACCAACAGATGAATAATTAAAGTAAAAAAGGACTTTGAGTTCTCACATTTCTTTTTCATGATCTCACTTGATGGAACTTTCAATACTGAGAATACCAGGGTTGGATAAAACTCTGACAGCAATACTTTCAGCACCAAAAATACAGGTTCAGAATCATTAATTATTTCCTACTGATTCTGCTAAACTTCTTCAGCTAGGAGATGGAGATGCAAATCCAAAATCCAAGCCACTGCTTTGAGATAGTGTCATTCAACTTTCACAAAAGTGAACATATAACCAAAACTATTTCAAATCTAATTGTATATAAAACAGTGAATGTTTAAGGATGCAGGAAAAAACCCCCCATGTATCCACCATTAAAGAGCACAAAGGTAACCAACCTAATAGTTTAAAACAGCTGCAAGAAGGAAATGCTATGAAAGCTCTGAAAAGTCAGCTAAAAATGGAATGGCAAATGATTCCTCCCTGTTTCCACAAGTCAAGCCTCAAGCAGCCTCTTCACAGCTTCCAAGTTTTCAACTCTATATTGAATCATGTAGTCACTTATTATGTGTTCATCTCACTTTGATTCATCATCCCTCTGCAGAATCAGACTTGCCAAGATTCTGCCCTTTTTCAGAAGCCTCTTTGGGAATGCCACAGGAATTCTGTGGCATGATATGGAGGAAGGACTCAATTGTGGCTTCCAGGTTAATTTTGTCCAGAAAGAGCTGGTGAAACCTGTTCTACCAATAGCTGAACAGAGACACTGCTGACCTGAAATGTTTCCTTTTAGTATCACAACCCTCCATCTATCTGGATTTAGCCTTTCTGTCCTGCAAACTCAGTTATCTCACTATTTTTTCCCCTCAGAGCCCACCTCCGTTTTTCTTCATTGACTGAGGACCCAGATCTCACAAAGCTCCTGCTGCCTGGAGTAGATGACAGGATTATGAGGACTTGTGGCCTTTCCATCCCTTGAAGGCAGGGTAATCCTTGGGGGAGGGTTGATAAGACTTCCAAGTATAAAGTACAGAAAATACTCAACTCCTTCCACTTGCTTGAATTTTTCTCACCAATTCCCCAAGCTGTGTGAAGGTCAAAAGCTCATTTCCTCTTACAGCATCTTTCACTGGTTCTGATCTGTCTCTGTTTTCTTATCTATTTCTTTACTATGTTCAGCTGTCATGAGTTGATAAGAATTCAGATAAGGAAATGACAATGAGTAGGGTGTGGTTTTTTTTCTTCTAGGACACAAAAAGGATGGATTCTTGATGCCTTAGTCTGGGAAACCTCCCCTGTAGCCTTGCTTGTGAGTTGTCACAGAGATGAGCTGCAACCTGCAGTTCTGTTTCCATCAAGATAATGTTAAAGGCCAAAGGTTTTATGTTGATGCAAACTCTGAACTTTCCAGAGCAGCAATTCATCTCAGCATTTTGAGGAAGATAAGGATTTCCTCACAATCCAGCAGAGGGCCCTGGATCTGATTTAACTTTTTTTTTTTTTTNGGCAGAAAATGATTTTATTTATACAATGGAGCTGTTTGTAGGAAATCAGCTGAGCCTTGCTTTCAGTTCAGGTTTTGATTTGTTTTTTGGTAAAAGTAAAGTTACATTAAGAAAAGAACATGGCACAAGTTATAAAAACAAGTAATCAGACTAATTTACTTATCTACCAAATCCACTGCAAAACACAGAGAATTAAAATGATGATTTTGGAGGTTATTTATATCAGGGATTAATCCTGCCTGGTTTTGCTTTTTCAGCACTGACATCAGCTAGAATTTGGGGAATGTAGGACTGTGTTCATTGCAGGCATTTAATTCACAAAATAAAGCCACGGATGAGTAGAGCTGGTGAGAATTTGCAGGTTTTTCTCCCTAGTTTGAATAATGTGATATACAGAATGCACTACAAAGTGATATTGAAATGTAAAACATTAATGTTCCCTTTGAAGGGCTGATAGCAAGTGCCAAATGATGTATCAATTAAATGGAAAACAAATCCCAACCCTACAAATGCTGTACAAAGACAGCTTCTTTGAAGTCAATGGGACTAATTACAAGTGTAAAACGGAGCCTGGTTGTACAGCACTTCTGTTAACTGGAGTTTAATTCCATGAATTTAATAAAAAATAGATCTCAGAACGACTGCAGCTTGGCTTCACATTGACAAAGTGCCATTCCTGCCTAAATCAGCCTTCTATGGGTCTCTGGTATCCAAACCCTGCAGGACAGTGTCTAACATTGCACTGCAGAGCTCTACAATTCCCATCTCTGAGGTGAAGTGTGTGGGCACCAACTGGCAAAGGGCTGTGTTCAGTGTTCCCATCTCCTCTGGTATCACACCCAGCCTTCAGGCAGGTAGAGCCTTCTCCAAAGGGCAGCTGGACACATCCAGCATTTCCTGTCTGGTTTTAGATACAGTTGCTTTGCTCAAGCTTGACTGGGCAACAACTATCTTCCTCAGAAAATTGTTCTCATAAGCAATGTTTAAATTAAAAGTGAAAAATGGCGAGTTCCAGGCTGGATTTTGATTTATGGACTGGCCCTGGTGGATGCTGTAAAGCTGTTCTGGGTTCTCATTTGTGTACAAAGCAAGAAAATGAGGCCCGTGCTATCAAAATGAAAGAAAAGACAAATATGTAGCTCATTGGGGGAATATGATTCCCAGCTATCAAGGTTACACAGAGGCAGCAGTTGCAGTGTTCAGTTTTGTCCTATTCAGACCTATCTGTCCTCAAGCCACTTAGATTAAATTTAATCTCTCAGGTTACCTAGTAACATCATATTTTTAGATGAACCAATGTCCTGTACATGGATATCCTCACAGCAACTCCAGGAAGCACTGCTGATTATCCTTCAGGTGACAATTGCTTAGAGGTATCTCTGGGCACAAAACATTGTTTTTACCAAGTATGTGTTCACTTTTGCTGCAGCTTTATCAGTATTTTCATATTGCAGCAGTTCTGAGTCCTAGGAACAGTGGTTGTGCCTCTCAGTTACACTAAAAGGAGCAAACTCTTGTGGATTCTGGAAGTGATTGTAGGTTTTATCTCCATCGGCCAAGTCTCTGGTACCCTCTGTGCCATGACAAATTATAAATGAAAACCATTTGAGTCTCCTCCAGCTCACAAGCTGTAATCTTTAGTATCCATGAGCTTCCGGAGATGTGCAAATGGTGCATAATCAACACTCAGAGCCTGATAAAGGCATGGATCAGCATAAATCAGCACTCAGAAGCCAACCCTTAATGGACTTGTTGAGGAGCTGTGTAAGTGTACTGAGCACTCTGTGCACAAATACCTTCTGATGTAATGCAAGGGAATGAGAATTCATTAAAAAATCTGTTTCTGCATCTCTGGCTGTACCTTTTGAGTACCAACCTAACTGTCCTCTGATTGGCACAATTCTGGCCAGACCTTAGTCTCACTTTCTTCAGCTTCTCTCTAAAGCAAATCTCTGGATGTTTTGATTGTAATAAGTTTTTTGTTTACTTTCACTGTTTTAGCATTATCAAACCAGTGCCCATATAAACTTCTGGTATGATCTGCTCAGAGCTCACATATATTGTCTTATCTCATGCTTGCTTTTCAGCTGGCACATTAACAGTGCAATTAAATAGCACCAGACCCATTGGTGTCAGTCTGAAAGTTTTCCTCAGTGATGACTGACCTCTGAAATTGCTCTGCCAGGACTCAGAGAAGGAAATCCTGTTCCATGCAGCTGAGAATCTCTACAGGACAAATTCTAATGCTTCTTCTTTCAGTGTCCCTGGGCTGGGCTCCCTGGATCAGCACTGTAAAAGGAGAAAAAGATTACCGTTCTGAAGATGCTCCTGAGCAGCACTTGCAGTGGCATGCAGAGATCCTGCTGCCACACGGAGTATATACTTGCAAATAATATCCTCAGATAAGACCATGGATTCAGATTTAGACTCCAGGGACAGCAACCTCCAGGACAAGGAGTCATTTCTGTAGATGTGTGTTCTTGAGAGGAGTGCAGAGCCTTTCAGACACTTGGGTGGCAGATCCAGCTGCCAAGCGCTGCTGAAACTAGGCCAGTACTGGATGTCTCTTGTGTATCCCACCTACTCACCTGTCTACTCTGCTCAGCTCTCTGTCTCTGCAAAGAGGTTGAAGCTGGAAAGAAGGGGGAAGTGGCCATGTTCATCAGAGGCCTGTTGGACTTCCTCCTCTCTGACACCTGACAAACACCCACCCCGCAGCTGGGCCAGTGCTTGACACGCTCAACAGTTTTGCTGTTTAAGCTCCTGTCACTGGATTTCCTTGGAGAACCCTCTTTCCAGAGAAACAGAGGTAATCTTCAGCACTCCTAGGGCGGCTGCTGATGTGCAGGGGATGAAGGACAGAGCAGTCAGTCAGGCTTACCCAGGGAAAGCACCACCTTTAATCACATTGCATTACAACTGGAGGGCTGGAAATGCTGAAAGCTCTCGCATGATGTGCCTTTAATTCCAAGGGCTAGGCAGGGACTTTGTGTGTGAGGTACACGCAGCAAACGTCAAGAGCAGGGAATTGTCTGCTGAAGACAGGGGCTGTGAGCTTTGGAAGTGAAGAGAGGTTAAATTACACAATATGCAGTAAAAATGCTGCTGTTTAGATTCTGGTATTTTTGAAATTTTACTTACTAAAGATCCAGGTTGAATCAGTCTCCCCATTTTACAGCATGTGGTAAGAGGTGGGACTATCCAGGAGATAATTTCAGAGAGCTGCAGTTTTGGACTGAGCACCTGTCTCATCTCTGCAGCCCTCCACTGCAAAGGAGAGCACTCCCTACACAGCTCTTGCTCTAGGGAAGATGGAAAGGTGTAATCACAGCTGCACCCAAACTTCTGTCATTCCTGGGTTTGGCCTATTTTCCTGGCACTGAGATGCTTGTGCCTTCAGCAGCAAAATTGGGTCCAAGACCCACTGTCTGGTGCAGAAACTTTCTCCAGATTCCAAAGCAGTGTGGAATAGGAGCCTGTGGTGGGTCACGGGAAGGTGGGGAGGTGGATGATGCCTTGAAGCTCAGGAGGTTGGAGTACATCTTTCCAGAAAGACCTGAAGCATCGGCCTTGGCAATTATGGCACCGTAGTGGGTGGGACCTGAGTTGATGGACAGTCTTTTAGACTAATGACGCTTCTCGCAATTTACATATTTAATAGCGCGGGAAGGGGGTAATTTCCTTTCGTTCAAGCCCGCCTGCCGGAAGGTGAGGGGGCCTCGGAGCCTGCGGGCCCTGCCGGGGCTCCTGTCGCCTTCCCCTTTTACCAACGCCCCGGCACCGACCCTGGGTCGCTGGGGAGGCAGCTAAATCCAGCCATGGACTNGCTCCGTGGCACCGCGGGCCCCTCTCCTCTCCACACGGAGCCGGCGGAGCGTCCTTTCTGCAGCCGCACACTCGGCACTGAACTGAAGAACACACCGCGCAGCCAGCAGCACAAAGCGAGACTTTCTCCACCGTAAAGCCTGAACAAGAACCCTCCTCAGCATGGCAGCTTCAGAGAGAAAGTGAATCGTGTGAGACGAAGCTGAAATGGCGGCAGGGGAAAACGGGCAGTGCTGCCGCGTTCTTTTTTTTCGCGCGTAGCTTAAAGAAACTTCTTGCGTGCCGCGGTAAGAAACTGTAATACCACACAAACTGTTTGTCTCTTTAATCCATTTGAAATACATGGAGGGATGGAGAATCCACGTGTGGCCCGTGAAGATTGTGAAGAGTGCCTATGCCAGGCTATATACAAGCAGTGAGAGCCTTTTAGAGACTCGCGGTGAAGAAAGCCTTTGTGTTCAGACCAAAATAACTCATCCTTAAAACGAGTAATAACCCCATGCGATGGCCCACGTTTTGCAGTGTGAAGGAACTAGGAGATTTTTCATAGAACAGATGTTTTACACCACAGCAGATTGTTTCTTTCCGGGCGGGTCTGCTGCTGGTGGCAGTTTGGGGACCACAAGAAGCAGAAGAAAACGCATTTTTCCTTAAGCATAAGAAAGAGACTTTTCAAGAACTGTAGCACTGACTAAAACCCCATGTGGTGCAAGTTGGGTAAAAGGAGGGAAGTGCTAGAAGAGAGGGGAGAATTGCTTTAATTTCTTGTTCTTTCTTTTTACTTTTAACTATATGTTAGTAATAAACTTTTTCTTTGTACAGCAACTGTTTAAGTCTGAACCTGTTTTGCCTCTCAGTTCTCTGAGTTTCCTCAATATTTTCTTATTTTCCCTTTATGAAAATAACAGATTTCGTGTGCTTGATGCTTAGCTGCATCAAACCATGACAGGCAGTGGGAGAAAAAGATGAAAAGGACCTTGGAGAGGCTGCCTGGCCCTGCTTCATTGCCAGAACTTGTGGAGATGGAGAGGGAGAAGGTGTGAAGACCAAAGAGCCAAAGGGCTCCCTCGGAAGAATCTCTGTGGACTGAAAGATGATGAATGGCCTTTGATGTGGGGAGAGCCACCAGCACCACCACAGGTCACCTTTTCTCTCAGGCCTTTTGCCTCTCTGTAGTGACATTTTGAGAGGTGGGGCTTGCCCAGGAGGAGTTGTTATTCCCACCAGGTTTCCAGCCTTTCCGTGGGTGTTCCACTGCCTCTCTATGCTTTGTAGGGTAGGTGTGTGCCAGATTTACCTCACAGCACTGGGGCTCCTGGGGTTCCTACCTGTCTGTGTCCAAATGAGATCTGATTGCACGCTGTGGTAAGGAATTCATGCACACCAGCCAGCCCAGTGCTGTCACCTGGCACACGCTGCCAGAGGTTTGTCTGTTTGAGGGTGAGGATGTGACACACATGGAAAGCAGGTGGGCTGCAGTGCAGATGTGGCGAACTGAAAATGCGACTGTAGCTGCTACAGTGCTGAAGTCTTTTTTGTGGGGTAGAGGAGGTTGTTTTATTTATCTTCATTTTCCTATTTATGTCAAAAGCCTCTTTTTCCCCCCCCTGTCCTTTTCCCTATTGGAATTCATTTATTCTAAAACCTCGAAAATAAATCCTCAAGGAACAGGAGATGATTTTTTTTTTTTCCATTGCTGAATGCCTTGATATATCCTGCCAGGTCCTCTACTCTTTGCTGGTAATGTTACATCTGAGACCACAAATCCCCTCGAGGTTCAAAGTCACTTTGTACCAGCATCGTGCAGCATCCCCAGAACACAAAGGGCTATAGTGGAAAGAGGAGCAATTTGTGTGTCTGTGTTTTCAGACTTCATACATTCAGAGGTTTATAATGTCCAAAGGGTAGATCAAGATAATTAAATACCAATAAGCGGAGATAGATGAGCCCTGTGCAGGTCAGTTTGCTACACAATACAATACAAACTACCAGGAGCTTTTGTAAATGTGTTGAAAATAGAAAGAATTCATTTTTGTTCCTTGTGCCAAGATTACTTAAACTCACACCTCTCTTAAACAGGCATTTGATAATATCTTCATCCAGCCTTATCTTCATGTGGGGACCTTAAAAAACCCCCTGTAAATTAACTTCACACAGGATAGCCCAGGTTATGGCAAGTTCAAAGTTTTCTCTACAGGATGAAAAATGGACCAGTCAGGTTTTTTGAGTATTGTCTTGTTGCCCCTGTTGATTTTCTTTTTCCACTCATCCTGGCAAACCAAAGCTTTGCTATGAGAAATGTATGTACCACATCTGTGATGGTCAGTAGGAGCACAGGGTTTGTACCCAAAGTTTGATATCAGACCTCAGGTTTTCCCTTGCAATATTACGTGGTGATGAGCAGAGCTGATTGTGTTGCATGAGACTGTTCCAGCTCACCTGAGGACTGTACAAGAAATGGTGAAATAAAGTCCTGGGTTGCACTGCAATTGGGATCCCCGATGCAAAAAAAACCAACACCACCCAACCTTTTTTGTTTTGCTTTATTTATTTATGTACACTTGTAGAATCATTAAGGTTGGAAGAAATCTCCAAGATCTTCAAGTCCAACCTTTGACCAATAAACACCCTGTCAGCTAAGCCATGGCACTTAATGTCACCTCCAGCCATTTCCTGAGCATCTCCAGGGATGGTGACTCCACCACCTCCCTGGACAGCCTCTTCCAATGCTTGTCAGCCCTTTCCTTGAAGAGATTGTTCCTGATGTCCAACCTGAACTTCCTGTGGCACAACTTGAGGCCATTTCCTCTTGTCCTGTCCCTTGTTCCCTGGGAGCAGAGCCTGAGCCCCCACCTTGTGCACTTGACTGCACCCTCCTTGTCAGGGAGCTGTAGAGAACGAGAACGTCCCTCCTGAGCCTCCTTTTCCCCAAGCTCCAGCTCCCTCAGCTGCTCCTCATCAGACTGCTTCTCCAGGCCCTTCCCCAGCTCCCTTCCCTTCTCTGCACACACCCCAGCCCCCTCAAGGTCTTCCTTGATAGAAGGGGCCCAAAACTCATCCCAAGACTCCAGATAACTTACATCTGTTCAACTGAACTCTCCTAAGAGAGCAAGGGCTAGTGATGCTAGATTTCTCCCGGGGAGAGATCTACTTAGGGAATATCTTGCCTGCTTCTTCATGAAGCCTGGGAGGTTTATACCAGATCCCCTCCATTATATCTGCTGTGTTGGCCTTCTCCCTGATTCTTAACCAAAACTACTCAACTCCATCAGCACCATCTTTAAGCTGTAGACAGTTGGAACCCTCCCTTACATAGACGGTGACCCCAGCCTCTCCTTCCTTGCCTGTCCCTTCTGAAGGAATGATCTGGGAAGCTTTCCATCATCATCTTTGAAAATGAGAGCTCAGTGCTTTGCTGGGATTTCTTTGGTGGAAGAATGCTAATAGCAGTGCTGAAGGTGTGCCCTGATTGCACCCTAAAGAGTAGAAAGATGAAGAGAATAGTCATTGGCTACAGCACTCCAGTGTGGGACTCATCCCACTGACCATGGGTCTGGAATTGCAACTATGTCCTGCTTTTCCTGCTCCTGCACTTTGTTGTCCGTGCTGCTTGAAGTGGTGAGGAAACACTTCATTTGAGCTCTTGATCTCGCTACCTTTTTGGAGGGGATGAAAGGAATAAGATAAATGTGTCCTTACAAACAGACCATGAGAATCTGCTTGTTGATAGGGCCAGGGACTCATAGATGGGGAAGTAACAAAAGAAATGCTCAGTTTCATTCTCAGAAAATGTTATTAAATGACATGGACTATTGCTCAGCCAAGGCCATGTTAAATTCCTGAACTTAGAACAAAAGCTTAACAGAATTATTGATAGTGTTTGGTTTTATCTATCTATCTATCTATCTCTCTATCTATCTATAAAACCAGAGGGTGCGTATTAGAGGGGGTATAGAGTAGGTAACTCAGGAAGCTGTACCAGAGCTGTACCTTCCGAGTACCTCAGGCAGTGGGGGAAAGAAGAGGGTGATGCACCTGGCAATTAGGATAAAAAAGGGGCTGCACCCTCCTATAATTCAAGACACCCCTTAAGAAATGTCCCATGGCCTCTCCCTTTATTCATATAACATTACATGACTTCTCTGTGTCTGTTCCAGACATAAACCTCTGGTGCAGTGAATTATTTCTGCACAGGGAGATGCCCTAATCCTTCAGTGGCCATTCTCAAATTCTTCTCTGCTTTCTAACACATCAAGAACCCTTGTGTCCTTGCTGC
>VXAC01004004.1:2770-29202 GCA_013399225.1 Rhipidura dahli
AAAAAAAAAAAAAGCTCGCTCATTGCAGTGCTTCTTCTAGAGTCTTAGAGTCTGTAGTACTCATTTTCAAACTGCAAACTCAAAGGCTACTCATATTTCTTCCTGATGGCCCACAGAAGCTGAACTTCTATCACATCTCAGAGCAGCTGCCACAATACTCTCAAACTTATTTCGTATTTACAAGGCAACAAAAGATACATAAACATCTTTGACACAGTATAGTCACTTGGAAATATGTCAGTAATGATTTTGTGGCTGCACTGGTCCTGCACACGTCACACAAGCACTCAAAGTTTATACAAGGAGCAGCTGTGAGAAACATGAGATAATTTGTCCCGTTTGCAGTGGGAAAAACAGCAGTTTGGGGTTTTCTAATAGTGATTACTTTACAGAGCAATCTTGTAATTTTGTGTTAGAGAAAAGTATATAGCCCCATGGCACAGAGTGGGTGGATGTACATGGTCCTGTCCATCCATCACAGGGTGGTGAGGCCCTGGCACAGGTTGCCAGAGGAGCTGAGGCTGCCTCATCCCTGGGAATGTTCCAGTCAGGTTGGGTGTGGCTCTGAGCAACCTGGGATAGTGGAAGGTGTCCCTGCCCATGGCAGGGTACTTAGAGTGAGGTGATTGTTAAGGTCCCTTCCAACCCAAACCATTCCAGGGTTCTGTGATCTAACTCCTCGCAAAGTTTTGAGGGTAACACCTTTTTAGCTGGTTTTGGCACCCTTAGGACATTGGCATGGGTCAGGAATCATCCCATGCAAGTGGTTCACACTGAAACACCTCCATATGTTGGGTTTATGTTTGTGTCCTGCAATCTCACAAATACCTGCCTGCCCAAGAAGCCTATTGGGTGTTCTTCAGGGCTTCCAGCTTCATCTACGGAAAGACAAATGCCTTGGGTCCCTCAAAAACCAGAATAGCCCCCATTTAGCTGTTGAAATCAAGCTCTAGTGGTCCAAATGCTGTTTTCTGCAGAGAAATTTGTGAACTTACAGGACACTTATGCCTATTCTACAATGGAATAAAAAAAGGAAAATAATTTGTGTTTCTCCAGGTTTCTCAGGAAGGTCCCATTCAACTTTAACTGCATATAAAAGGTTTAGCCTTCCGCTTGGATGCCGAAGTTTACAGGTGCAAAACCAGGTTCCAGAACAATTTCATGAGAGAGTCTCAATTGAGGATCACTGATTTCACAGATATAACTTCTGACTCAGGTAGTTTCTACTGAACAGTGTTTGAAGGGGGATAGACAACATACTGAATATGTTTTAATCCACTTTCTGAGAATTCTGCTTTGGCCTCAACAGAAAAGGGTCATTTATTTGGATGCAGTATGAATCACACGTTCTGTTGTATTGTAAACCTTTAATTAAGGTAGGGCAATGGAAAATGTACCAGAACAAGGATCTACAGAAAGTCTCACCTTTAAGAGGCAAACAAACCTATGATAAATGACACTCATATTACCTAAGCCCCTGCAAGAGCTTACACCCAGAAACTGAACCAAAAAATATACCACAAAATATACTTTGAATTGGTCGAAATGAAGTAGACACTTACCCTTTTCAGCTTATAATTTTCTAAAGATAAATTCAATTTATTTCTGTTTAAAGCCTACTAAAACTTATTTCAAATACAGGAATTGTTTTGTAGGCAACAGCACGGCAGTCCTCTGCAGAAACATGAAAGCTGGGGAGAGAAATGATCTATTAATCTGGGACAGTTCTTAGTAGGACAAGACATAGTGCTTTATCTTGTCTAAATATAGGTGACCTAAATGTAAAGGCCTTTACCAGTTCCCTTGCAAACCTTGCCTACCATCTAATGTGTCTCAACAGTTGGAAGTTAGCCAAATATTGAAACTCTATTTACTTTTTTCAGCTAGTGCTGATTAATATACATAGCCAAAGTCATCCCAGCAGACTCTGCTCTCTCACTGGCATACTTTTTTTTTACAGAGATTGAAAATACCCAAGACAAGTCACATGCAAGTACTCCACCAGGTGCCAATAGCTTGCTCATCTTCCCCACGAATTATTACAACCCAAATTTGATGCACTCGAACACATTATTTTAGGCATATATGACCACATTAAAGTTATCCATTTAATTTAAGATACTTTCTTAACAGATTTATTTTATTATGGTATTATGATTTCTCTGGTTAGGAAATTAGGGACTGGAAGATACCCAATGAGGCACACTGGCACACAGAAAATAGATGATGTGGGTGTTATCAGTAAAATTATGAAGATTGTGAATCCTCTGTTTTCCTCTGGTAGTACAAAGATGTGAAAAAATAAAAACAAATTTTCCCTAATTTTACTTCAGATGTAGGCTGCAAGATAGATGGTCACAGATTAAATTCTGGGGTTGGAATACAGTGTGTAATTGTGTATGTGTGTGTCTCTGAGAATGTTTGGGGTGTATAGAGTACATATTTTCTAGTAAGAAAGCAATCACATAGTGGCTGCCCTACTCTACAAGATAAAAAAAAACACATAGTCTTCCAAAATGGCAAAAATTGGCAAATTTTATTTAGCATTCTAACATTTTTTGAAGGAAAAGAAAAATATACCAAGAAGAGCTTTTGTTCCCTCCTTGATCAGCACAGCTCAAGGATGGTTGGGAAAGGGCATCTCCTCCTCAGCAGTGATGGTTCTCCTGCTCCTGCTCACACCCATCCCAAGGGAAAGGAGCTGCTGCAGCCCTGAGGGTTGTGATGGATGAAATTCCTCCTCCAGGCTCTGACTGGGTGAGACCCACAGGTGCCAGTGGGCCCAACAGCAGGTTTGTAAGGCAGAGTAGTCTGGAGTTTAGAACTCACTCACTGCTGGTCAGCCATGTGGCAACAGACAACTATATGGGGCTGCAGGCTCTGTGTCATGCCTGGGAGGTGCTGGCCAAGGAGGACAGGCTGCTTCATTATCAGGCTGACAATCAGCACAGTCACTCGCATACCAGTGAAATTATTGGCACTGGTTTATGTCCAAGGTGTGCTGAGGGCTTCTAACAGTGGTCTTCAAACTTGCTCTTAATTTATGAAATCTATCTCATGTTGGGCAATCTTCAGACTAGTCAGACCTCCTTATCCATTAAAATTGAAGACCTTTCTGTGCCACATTATAGCTTTTTTCTCCCATGTATTTGAATCATTGTGATTCCCTGCTAGGATTTTTATCACTCAGTGACAAGTGGATTGAAAAATCTCTGTCAGGTGAAAGAACAGAGATGGTATTGAGTGTTCTCAAATTTCTCTGCAGTCCCTGAAGGTCTACCCTGGCTCAGAACTTTTATCACAGCAGTATTTTACAGCTTCTATAACTTAAGTCTTTCTGAAGTTTTTCGTTGGCAGGTATAGCATATTCTCTTAGGCTTTGTGGTTTCATCTATTTTTCTTCTCATCTTTCATCCACATCATGGTAATCAACTCCTCACAGGTCAAAAAAACTCTTCAAAGTACTCCTTTGAACATCTGCCTCCTTAAAGACATCCCTGCTGTATTCTCTGATAACTTGGATCTCATCCAGTTTTGCTAGATAAAAACTTAGGAGTATTCAGTGAACACCCTATTAACTAAACAGGAGAGCAGAAAAGGGTTCCTACATTTTTCACTAACATCTGGTCTGAGCACAGTGGGAGGGAAAAAGCCAGCAGTGAAAGATGTGCATGCACTGGTTGCAAACTGGTAGCAGCTCTCCCAGATGAAACCATATATTTGAAGTATCATTTAAAATCTTCAGCAGGGAGCTATCATGCCATCTTTTATATTAGTTATGAGGCATACAAATGAGAGTTTTGCTACTATCCTTTCAAAAGTACAAAGCTGAGCATCCTACTTTTTCCCCAGCTGTTCTGTCAAAGAGCTGTTTTCAGTTTCTGAAACATACACAGCACGGGCAGACAGCAAAGACCACAGAAAGATTTGTTCTCTTAAGTGTCTGAAGAAGTTTCAGTGAGGGACCAGCTTATTCCATAGTCAGCTTCAATCAGATTCTCATTAGAGATCTGATGCATACTGCAGTGAGGAAATATAAATTTCCCCTTCACTTTACTGAGTTTTGGAATTGTTTCCTTTGGCTTAATTTTCCATCCTGTGCTGTGTTCTTTGAATTTGAATTTCATTAAAATGTTCCTAAACCATCTCATATTCACAGCAGTAGTAACTTCTCTGATCTCTCCCCTTCATGTTCTAAGCCAACAAAATTGCATCATTCACATAAAGGATGAAGCAAAACATCATCAATTTCTATTTCTCTTGGCATCACTCATCTCATCTTAATATCCTCCACCAAACTCTTATGGTGGGTACACTGGAACCAAATCTCTGGACCTCACGTTATATCTTTTTGTCATTTTATTTGCTCCTGGTCCTCTTCTAAGAGACATTAAGACTCATCCAGAGTGGAGAATAGTGCAAGGCTTTCCAAGTTCAATTGACACATAGGTACAGATTGCTCACTGAGGTGGTAGATGCCACATCCCTGGAAAAATTCAAAGTCAGGTTGGACAGGCCTCTGAGAAAAGTGATCTAGTTGAAGCTGTCCCTTTTTACATCAGGGAGGGGTGAATTAGATGACCTTTAATAGTCCCTTCCAACCCAAACCATTCTATGATTGCTTGATTTTTGTACATTTACTCCTACTGTATTCTCCTCTGCTGCTTCTGCCTATTCTTGTCACTACTAATAGCCTGTTTATTCTGCCTTACTTAAATTGACTTTGATTTGGGTTATGGGTTTTTTTAGTTTCCAGTGACAGAAACCTCATCTTCCTCTGTGTGATTGAAGTATATTCATTATCATGACTTAATGTTCTATTTTGTTCTGGAGAAGGATGTGAATCAACCATGAGATTTTCCTCTGCCTTCAGAGGAGCTGCCCACTTATGCTGGCTGAATGCTTTATGTGTTCAAGCTTATTCAGTCATTGTCCTACATAAAGAGGCATCTGTGATTAGTCAGCAGTGTCTAGCAGAGGAGGCAAATTCAGTTTGCAGGAATGGGCAGTTTCTTTTTCAGAAAGCTGAATGACTTTGCAAAACTTTATCACGGAAAACATTACCCTTTCTCCTCAGTGTGAACATTAATGAGAAATGGATGAAGAAGGCAGAAGACTCTGTGTCTTTAGTTTGTCAAAAGCACTTGAGGCTGCCTTTTAAAGAGCTGGGGCTGATGCAAGAGAACAAGTTAAATAAAATCATAGGATTAGAGAATGGTTTGGGTCGGAAAGGACCTTAAAGCTCATCTCATTCCAACCCCCTGCCATGGGCAGGGACACCCAGGTTGCTGCAAGCCCCTTCCAACCTGGCCTTGGACATTTCCAGGGATCCAGGGGAAGCCACAGCTTCTCTGGGCAACCTGTGCCAGAGCCTCACTACCCTCATGGTAAAAAAAAAAAAAAAAAAAAAAAAAAAAAAAAAATTAAAAAAATTTTTCTTGTACTTAAATCTATTCTAAACCTACTCTCTTCAATTTAAATACATTTCCTGCCACTTACATGCCCTTGTAAAATGAAAAAGAGTGAGTTTATCTGTATGGATAGTTTACCCTTGATGTTTTGGGATTGTAGAGAGACTGATGGAAGAAACTGCCTAAGAAACTTTTTGAATGGGCAAAATGAAGTCACAACCATGACTTACAATACAGTTCTTTAATCTACCAGTTCTATCCTGATTTCCTCTTTCCAGGAACAGTAATTTCAAACTATCTTGTTTGCAGAATGCAGGAAGAACATAAATACATAAGATTTTTCTCCACTGAATTTCACTGATGTGAAATAGACTGCCTTTCTCTACTATCAATTATACCTAATCTATAATGGTAAAATTATATTGGGCTTTTTTTCTACATCTGAGGCAACATAATGTTATGGTAGGAATTGCTTTACTTTACTTTCCTAAAATTATTCTCTTACTGGAATTCTGTTCCAAGAGCACCATGAAAAATGAGGTCTTTCTAGTCTGATCACACAGTTTTTGAAATAGTTGTAAGTCTAAAAGTGCTGTAAAAAATGATGCATGACAAAGTGCAAGAATGGAAAAATCTAATTGTCACATTAATTATCTATTGACAGAAGATATACAGTAGGTGATGCAATGGCTTTCGATGTTCTCCTCTTTATTACCTCTTGGGGAAAGAGTTCAGCTCATGAAATGAGTTTGGTGCTCTTGAGTGGACATTTGTCCTCATCACAAAACAACCCCATAATTCAGCAGGATGTAACAAAATTGGAGAGCTCAAATTGAGGAGGTTTAGAACCAAGAGCATCAGGGAGTGATAAATCAGGCTAGAGGTGCAGGGCAATGCCTCTTGGGGTGACTTTCACAGCGTCTGTGAGACAGTGCCATCCCCATTACAAATCATTTTGCCAGGCCAACATCCTAACTCCACATGCTTGAAGGGGCAGAAATAGTACTAGAAGGGAGGCTGATCTGGTCTAAGACACTATTCCATTCAACTGCCATTCAAAGTTATGAGAACAGTAACTTCCATACTGCATTAAAGTCACATTCTGTGATTTTGCCATTCCTCTGCTAATATTCTTGTATTTTTTTTTCCAGAAACATAAGCAACGAGCAGTGTGTGATGCACACTTGCATAAATAAGAGTCCCTGAAGGGAATGTCTAAATATGGCTAACTACTCTAAGTATACTTAATTGAATTATATTAGCATAATTGTCTACCTTAGACATCCCTCTTTCAATTGCTAGTACAAATTCAGGCCAACACTAGTGCATATAGTTAGCTATAGCAGCTAACTATAATTTTTTTGTGATTTATGTGAAATACATGGACAGTTTTCAGTTTAGTTTTTAAGAGTCAACATCATTAGCTCCATGCCACCTTCTGAAGTGGCTGCAGTAGGTACCTTTGTTTACTTTTTATACAAGAAGACTCACTTGCAGATATTTTGCTTGTCACAAATATCACATCTGGGCCACTAAGACAAATGTTCAGCTTGGGAGAAGAATTTGACTGAGTTATGAAGTATAAATCATCACTATGAGACACTAAGTTCTGTTAAACCCATCTTTAGCTTACTGCTTTTTTTTTTTTTTTTTCTGTCTGTAATGATACAGAGAGGACTCAAGTATTTAAGTTTACAAATAAGAGACATCCAGAAACTATACCTATAATAGTGTATGTATGCTGCTCATGTATTTTTTAATAGATAACTTATGTATGTAGTGGACAAAATAAAGATAATTGGTTTTTATTCTAGCTATGCATTCTTACATCTCAGTCTCAAAACAGACATTTTTTGGGTGTGTAAAGAAATTATTTTCAGTCACTTTTAAAGACATCAGGTTGCTAACACAGTTATGAACAGCCAGTCTGAGGGAATTCTGGACAGGATTCTGTGCAGAGGTTCTAGGACTGGTGTGCACAAGCCATGTAAAAGAGGAAAATAAGTTCTGCAATATTCCACCTTGACTTACAGCCTTCCCCAGATCACTTCCCAATTGGAGGCAACATGTGATCTGCCACAGCTTCAAAGAAGGGTAATTAACTGCCATATATTAAGAATTTGTGAGAGACACCAAGGATACTTTTGCAAATTGCTATTATTTTATTTTATTTATTAGCTGGCTTTAATTATTTTCCTGTAGGAACCTGAGTTATGGTCCATCTGCAACACAGTCTGACAGTCGAATAAGTTATAGCTGCCACCTTCATGGGACTGTAGGCAACACAGCAAAATAAAGTGATCTGTTTCCTTCTTCAAATCTTCCAGACATGATTAGATGAAAGACTATTCAGAGACAGAAAAGTCTTCAGACACAGAGCTGGTGCTTTTTAATTCTCTCAGCTAGGTCTGACAGCTAAATACAATATTCTGTGATGGAATCACAATGATTAATTAGGTAAAGGAGCTGTACCCAGTCTCTTGTGCAGTTATGACTTATGTTATCCTCACTGACTCTAACCTCCATCAGCTCTGCTCAATTAACTGAGGTTAAGCATTATAGATTATTGAGGAATTGGGTCATGGTAAATCAGAATGACTTTCCCCATTTAAAAGTAAAGGATGGTGAGGGGTTTCAGAGACAAGGCTCAATGTCTGGTATTTGCAGAACTATTCTCTGCTGTTGCTATAGAGTGGAAAAATCTTCACAGATGGGGTTTACTCCACCTGAATTTAGACATCAAAATGTTATCTGTGAAACTGGGCTGATTTTTGTGGAGTGAAAGAGAGTTGCTGGAAAGAGGCAGCCATTTCAGGGGGGATTCTCCATATGCTAACCATCCATGCCATATGGGAAAAATCACCAGCCAGTGAACATCTCTCTCTGTATTAACCAAAGAGGGACTCTGGATGACTGAATGCCATCCTCAAGTTCTACATGATCAAAGTGGAGTGAGATAAATACAGACTTTTCTGCCTGAGACATATTCAAATGCCTGCAGTTGCTCATAGAAGACATGGCAGAAAATCCTCAGAGGGTATGAGACCTCATTCTTCCTGAAGAGACCAACCTGGTAACAAATGTCTTTCAAAATGAGCACATCAGGGCTGGTTGTGCAGAAATGCAGAACCTGGAGTTCTCAGGGGCTTGCTGCATCTGAAAATGTGGTGCAACCTGTGTGCAAACCACTAATTTGAACATGCCCCAGGAGACACCCAAGAACATCTATACTGCCAGACTTTTAGAATGATGCTTATTTTGATTTCAGACCACAGAAGAGCAGCAGTTTTGTGACCCGTTGCTCAGCATGGTGCAGAACCTGGCACAGTCCAGGAATCACTTCCAAGAGTATCTTGTATATGTGGCAACCCTGCTTTGAAGGCTGAGAGAGTTTAGCAGTATGGAATGTTGCTCTGTGCCAGATGTCCTTGATGCCAGCAAATGGGCATATTTAATTAATTTAATCCATTTAAGGCTTAATATTAGACCATATCTATGCTGTCTTCTGCAAGCTTTTTTTGTCTTACAAACTGACCTGAACCAAAGTACCCCTAACAATACAGAACCAAGCCCATGCTGATATTATATGTCCCTCAGTAGGGGGGTGAAATGACATAACCAGCACTAAGTGATTTTCAACTGACTCAAAGCTCAGGCGTCCGCCTGAAAAAAACAAAGACCATGCCTCAAGGTTTCTCAGGGTGGTAATTTCTATGCTCTCTTACACAGGGAATGACTGCTTCATTCCCCTCTATGCAGTGTGCAGGATTGGAACAGACACAGATGTTTCCCCCTGTTATTTATTGTCTCATAGCTGCCATCTGTTCAGTGCAGCCTCCCGTTGTCCCTCCACCAATACTTAGCTCATAAACTCTTTGGACAAGTGCATGTTTTCATCTCTAGGACGCTTGACCTAAAATCTCTGTGGCAATACAGATAAAATAATAATATTAGTAATTACAATGGTATAAATGCAGACTGCACCTTTCAGAGGCAGGAAACAGAAAATTCCCCTTGAATGTGGACATGTATTTGTATTCCTCTGAAACAATCGTTCTCAAACAGAAATATAGTATCCAACAACATAGAGCACAGCATTACTTTTGGCGGAAGATTTTTGACAAGTCAAAAATTATCACCAGATTCCCTTGAAAGAAAGGGAGAACGGAGTTCAAAACATCATATTTTAATGAGCTAAAGTTATCCACAATACCATAATTTTTCTAAGTTTTGCAACTAGTCTACTCTCACTCAGATTACGCAAAATATAATTGGTTGAAATCCTGCAAAATAATCACAGAAAAAAGTGAAAAAAATGGGCATTCAATAACAAGGATACAATTTTTTTCTTTATTATATCAATTATCACTGCAGGACCGACACAAATGACACTGACTACTAGTATGGCTCCATGGAAATCACAACCTTTATTTTTGACAAAACTTATGCATACTCTATCTGTAAAATTTATAAATAGCAACAACAGTAAAAGAACTGCTAGGGGAAAAAAATGTTTGGGAGCATAGACTCTACTTCATGCCAGCTTTAAAAAAGGATATTTAAAAGTCTTATCCATTTGATTAATCAAGTGGTTCAGTTGGATGGTCAAGGACTGTGAACAATGGTTGAGCTGATGCAATTCTCTAGTAAGTAAAGGGCTGGATGCTACATCACAGATGCTATTTCATGCTGGGACAGAGCTGCATTGCTCCAGGGAGGGCTCTGGGACTCATTGGACAGACAGAGCACTTGCGAGCTCCTTGGAAGGATAGGGGAGTGTGGCTGATGCTGAAGGATGCCCAGATTGGTGGTGGATGCCCCATCCCTGGAAACATCCAGCCTGAACAGGGTTCTGGGCAACCTGATCAAGATGAAGGTGTCCCTGTTCACTGCAGAGGTTTGGATCAGAGGACCTTTAAAACTTCCTTTCCATCACAAACTCTTGCATGATTTAATGCTCTGCCTGTCTGTAGGACATGGTGCCTCTGCCAACCAGCCCTGGCAAGAACAGATCAGAGGAGACAGAGCAGTGTCCCTGCAGCCTCTGCAGGGCTGGTGCATGACTTGTTCTCTGCTTGCAGAACCTGCCCACTAACTGGACAGGACACAACAGGGATAGGGCTCTACAGGGTCAGAATTGTGAGTCCCCAGCGTTCCCTCTGGGCCTGGCTCACGGACACACTCACACACAGACACGGGCGTGCAGGCTGAGCACACTCACCCTAAACCTACACACGAATGCAAAGCTGAAGGTCAGATCCCCAAAGTCCTTAAACAGTCAAAATGTCCATTGGAATCAACATCATTTGTTCCTGGGATGGAGAAATGACCCGTGCATGCAGAGAGGTGGCAATAATTGTATCCATTGTCCTAGAGCTGGTGGAAGGAAGCTAGTTCTGCCTTGGATGCTGGCGTAACTCATAGCATTTGAAGACCAGCCATGGAACACAAGTTAAAAAACACAGTATTTTCTCCACTCAGAGTTGCAGAAAAGGTATGAGAGGGTATGCTAAATGACACTATAGTACAGAAGAGCCACAGAGAAACCATGGATTGGGCCTTCAAGGAGCAACTTCTGCATGAGAGCTGAAGGGAAGGAACTCCAGGACCTGGCCTGGAAGATGCTGTGTCAATGCTGCATTTTTGAACTAATTCAGGTTACTGTGGTCAGCTCCTGATGAGTGGCTCGTGGAGAATTGCCATCAGGTTGTACTTTCCTTTTTTTTCTTCAGGGATCCCTTCAGTTTCCGCCACAGACTATCCTTCCTCTTCATCTTCTTCTCTATCATGGACAGTGAGGACTCTTTCCTTCGAATTTCCCTCACTAGTCCGTGAAAGACATCATCAATGTAGAAGCGGAGTGCAGCTGAAGTCTCAAAAAAGGAGCAAGAGTATTCTCTGGCTAAGCTCATTCCTTCCTCAGTTGAGACCTACAAAGAAAAGAAAATTCCATAAATATTGCCTAATGCACAAAACATTAACCAACATGAGAACATTACTATAAATATAGTTTGATCCTGCAAATCACTGACAAGGAAAATTATCTGATGGCATCTGACACAGAAAATTCAAGAGTGAAAGGATCAGGTTGAATTAATGAGATATTTGAACAGAGCAGACTGGCAATATTCATTTGTGTTATGTCCCTAATTCAGATGCACCAATTTTTACAAGGTTTTCCTCTCTTCAGTACAGTAATCCTTTGGTTTGACAGTGCTGGTACTTTTATTCTCTGGGCTGGAATGCATGACTATAAAGACTCACATAGCATTAGGGCCCTAGAAAATCTTTGTTGAGCATTAACCTAATCCTGGAGGCAACTTGACTCTTTAAGCACACCAGCTTTCCTACCTTAATGTTTTTCAGTCACATTCATTTCTGATCATGCCTTGGAGTGTTTTGGTCTTTGCAGGCCTGTAATCCTATCACACCCATGCTCATACCCGAGCAGTATGAAGGTCCAAAATCTATCTGGTTCTCAGCTCATTTTCCCTAAGTGGCCTTGTGTACTTGCTGCTCTTGTAGAGCATGTGGGAAATGTGTCTGTGTTTTGAGGAACTGTACAAGCCTAGAGGGAAGCAAAACAGCACTTTTCACCTGTCTGAATTCTGAAGCAGGGATCATTTTTCTGAAATTTCCATGTTGGCCATCTCTTGGCATTTGACCTGCCAGCCTGGAAAATGGAAGGATGCTTAGCATGCTGATTAATGTGTGCTTCAAACAGAGCTTAAATACTTATGAGGGCTGCCACTGCCTGCCACTTATGAAACTTTTTACACTTTGGGAGTTCATCCAATAACATTCAGCAAGTCCACAGCAAAACACAGAGCAAACCCTGTGAGCTTCTAAATGTTAACCCAGCTTCCCAGCCAATAGACTGTCCTTTCTTTTCAGTATTTGAACATAAATCTGAATAAATGAATTGTGTGACTTACATGTATAGTGTACATGCAAATTCTCAGAGGTCAGAAGTCTCAAGCTTTGTTTTCTTTTGCATTTGAATATCATGACTTATTGAAGTCACTTTCCAAACTTCCTTACAAAAGGGCAAAACATTACTTTGAGGCAGCCTTGTGAAAGGCTACATAATAGGCTAAGGAAAGTCTCTATTGCTGCAGTCTACCACAAAACTCATCCTGGTACTTTGTTGTTGTTGGTTGTCTTTTTTTTTTTTTTTTCCTGTTTTCTAATTTAATGCACCCAAACTGCCATTTATATTTATTAGGGGAATAAACCCCTGTGATTCAAGATACACTCACTCATATCTACCATAAAGAAAATGCCCTTTGGGACTAAATTATGGCACCACCTCAGTGCATTTATTCCACCTATCTGCAAGGCTGGATACAGTGAGAAACGGGATTTGGGATGAATCAGTTCATTCCAGCCTGGAGACAAATCTGCACCGAGCCTGTGCATAACACAGACCACAGAATTCCTCACCATCATCTTTGCATCGAGTCACAAACACTGTAACGTTTGCAAGGATCAGTCCTCTATGCTCCAGGTACAACCTTAATTTAATTAGGAATATTGTGAGGATAAGCAGGGAGGTTGTATGCCAACCTGAATAATACTTACTGACACAATGAAAGATGGTTACCACTTTCCAACTGCTATAATTGCCAACCTTTTGCAAAAAGAGATGGGTAGCAATATGGTCCTTGTTTTTCTCTGGGCAGCTGTGTAAGCAAAATGCATGATTCAATATGTCTATTGGGCACCATTGAGAAATTGATTGTCTGGATAGAAGACTATTTTGGTTTATTTTGGACTTTATAATGATCTTTTTTTTCCTTGTTATGCTTTGTTTGAGCTGAAGGAGGAATTTTTTTTTTATTTTATTTTGTTAAAGGTGCCACAGTTCTGAGCACATCATTGCCCAGAGCTGCAGTTTCAGTGAAGATTTCATACTTTCATTACCTAAAAGGAAGAAAAAAATTCACAAGAACTGAAACATCCTTATATTAAAGAATGGTAAGGTTGTAAATATAATTAATACAATAATACTCAAATATAAAATATAAATACTCAAATAAAAAAAGTCATCATTTCTTTTTCTCTGTGAATTTCTAGTCTTTACTCCATCTAGCTCCTCCTCCTTTGTTACACTTTTTTTTTCCTTCCTTTTTTTTTTTTTTTCTTTTCTAGGACTAAAACTATGTTTTCTCCATCATGCAAAGAAGAATAACTACAGGGAGATATGCTATGCTCTGTAATGAAACAAGACTGCTAAGAACTATGAGACAAGAAGAATACTCAGGACGATTAAATCCCGTAGAAAAACTTCCTCCCAATATCTTTGTGGCTTGAGGTTAGCAACTTGGCCAAATTTGGCTGGGTTTCTATGAAAGGCAACAAAAGTTTGGTTTTGGACTCTAGTTTCCTGACGAAATACAGAGACAACATTAAAGTTAATAATGGCGATAGTTCATTTCAAAATAAGGTATTTTTCTTAAGTCTTGCCCTCAGGAACTGATTAACTGTCTTGGTGAAATTTTATGAGCTAATTCAGCATGAGGAGGACACCTGGCACAAACAATTTCAGGACGATTAGCTGATGTTTTTCAGCTTCAAGGCTGAAAACATAATTTTTTTTTTAAATATAATGTTGTAATAATTATCATTACTGCTTCTAGCACCAATGAATATAGACATAGTAATTTAACTCATCTGTTTGCTGAAGAATCTGTAAATATAAAGGGGTGTCTAGGGGAAAAAAAACCACATTTTTCTCTTGGTTCATCATTCGGTCAAGAGGCTAGACACCTATGGAATGAGAAACAAGGGATAAAGCTTGATGAGGTGACTGAGGCCCACATAATTCCAGGGATTTACCCTGTTCCCATCTTATTGCCAGAAGAGAAGCTATATCACAGAAATCCATTCCAGATCTGCACAACCCAGGGACTTGTTGACAAATTGAAGCTTCGATGGGTCTGTATCAGCGGCAGATATGATCTGTCAGTGTGACATGGACACACAGGTCAGGGAGAGAGGTCATTCTATTGAATATATATCTGGGAAGCAGAGCTTTATGTCTCATCCTTAGAGTAACCCTCCTTGATTGAATCTGGCATTGTTTCCAAGAGTATAATTCTGGTCATATTGATTCCAACTTAGCTCATTTCTGTGCTGGTAAACCTTAAGAAGGGAATGGAGGTGGAAGATGAGTGTAGTGAATGTAATGAAAAACAAAAATTTAAGAGCTGACAGAAATTTTTTGAGTTTGATTCAAACTTTTAAAAACTGTGGTTGTCTAGGTGGGGTTTTGGTCAGGACTGACAGAAGAAGGACTTGAAATTTGCACTACAAGCAATGAGCAAAACAAGAAAAAAATTCTCATATAATGAGAATGAAGCTTCATAGACATGTTGAGTCAGTCCCTGGAAAAGTCTTTCTTGTAAAATGCATGATTCTGAGTGCCCATTTCTGAGAGTACAGGTGAATTGTGAGGGAAGATATACCTGTGACAACATATAACTGAATCTTTTCTTGTAAAGATAAACCTGTTCCAGCAGCATGTGGGCTGTGAACAGCACATGGGACTGTAGGCTGAACTGGGAATTTCCCATCTCTGCATAGTTGAGGGCAGCTAGAACACAGCACAGCTTCATCCCGAGGGGAAGCATTCACTGGCTACAAACCTCATTATAAAGCATTAGGATTCTTTTTGTGGCTTTTGCAAACTTCCCCTGGAAAATTACAAGTGAGATTAAATGCAACGCTGACAGCCCGTGAAAGCCGTGATGGATGAGCTACCATCTTTAAGACAGCCAGTTCCCTACTAAGGTCAGCTCCTGCACAATGCCACCTGGGCTGGGTGGTGGCTGGGGAGGCACTAGCCATCATCGGCCCCCATAGGCAGAACATAAAAATTCCTGAACACCTCTATCTGAGATGGAAAGTGCAGAGAAATGAAACAGATCAGTAGTCTGCCTCTGCCCTTGGACTGTCATTAGCTGGAAAATCTACATCAGGATCAGATTATTTTGTGTTCAGCTTTGTTACCTCCATTGGTCATGGCAGCAGCAGAAGGGCCCCAGAGTAGATTTCACTGATGGAGACCATACTATCAGAGTTAACAGCTTCGTCTTGGGTGAGTTAGTGGTGGTCTTCAGGCAGGGAAGCAGAGCATTTCCACTTGTGCATCTCACCCCTGCAACAGCATGGTCTACTTCAGATGGCTTCTGCAGTTTTCCCCTCATAACTGGGACCTCCAGATTGCCATGGAGAGACCTGGAGGCTGCAGGTGGAGTGCTAAGGGTTGCAAGGACTCTCCTAAATGTCCCTTAAAGACTCAGTTATATAATTCTGGATAATTATATGTCCAAAAGCCTTGTTCCACGAGTAGTTTGTTTTTCTTTTTCCTGAAGGCACCTGGTCTAGATCAGAGACAGAAGGGTACACATGTTGCTCAGCAGAGTGCTCATCTAAATCCCACTGAGGCAAACTGGAGGAATTTCTGTTGGTTTTGATCATTTTTGACAAGTAATAATGTGTGAAAGTTGTAAGGAAAAGATCCTGAATAGGGAGGGAAGAAGCATATTGAGCAGCCTTGTTTGCACCACAGTAAATAAAAAAAGGAATAAGAAAAGCCTTTAATAGGAGTAGGAAAAGTTTGAATAATGTCCTGGTAAGATCCATATCCTTCCCTTCATGTCTGGTGGATTTTTCTCTATTTCTCAACAAGTCCTATTCCAGAAAAGAAGAACCAGGCTCCAAGTTGTTTATTAGCACCTGGATATCAGTTTAGAGACAGGCAGGCAATCAGGAAGAGTCCACGCACATGTTTGGGTCCCTCCCCATCCCTCCCCATAGCCCTTTCCATCAGCATGTCAGGACAAACATAATAATCTTTTGGTACAGGCGTAAACCCATAACATATTAGAGGAAAGAGTTATGGACATCAAAATTCTTCACAATTTTCTCAGTCTCTAATAAGTAGCTTTGCCAAAAGAAAAAGGGAAAAGTAATCTCATGGCTCTAGAAAGAGAATGCCATCCTGGACAACAAAATGGAAAAGAGTGGGTGTTGACCAACATGAGCAGTTTTGTTTGGGGTTTTTTTTTTTTTTTTTTATCCCAGCACTGACCACCAAGTTCATGCTTAAGACACTCCCACAGAGCAACTGTGAGTTTTCTCATTGTTCATATAATCAAGGAATCATTTAGGTTGGAAAAGACCTCTAAGCTTATCAAGTCCACCCGTTAATGCCACACCGCCAAAGCTGCCACCATACCACGTTCTGAAGTGCCACATCTACACGTCTTTGAACATTTACAGGAACAGTGACTCCACCAGTGTCCTGGGCAGCCTGCTCCAGTGCCTGAGCACCCTTTCAGTGAAGACATTTTTACTAATATCCAATCCACACCTTCCCTTGTGCAACTTGAGGCCTTTGTCTCCCATTCTACTGTCAGTTCCCTGGAACAGGGAGAAGCTCTTCATTTCAATGGACAGGACCGTGCCCATCAAAGGCTGAGCTGGCTGCTCCCATATTGCCACTTGCCTTTCTTACAGCCAAAGGCGTTCACTGTATATATTTGAATCCTGTTTCGAGAAACATGCAGTCCAAACCACTAACCCAAGAGCAGATACATTATATCTATGTCAGTTTTGGCAGTTATTTTTTTTTTTTTTCCTTGGACAAGTGTTGCATCAAGAGGCATGGTGTCAGAGACTTCCTACAGGCTGGTATAAGGATCTTTCCAAGTGTGAAATGCTATTGTTCAGGTCAAAGCTCAAACACTTGGCTATTACAGCAGTGGATGGGGTTGAAATCATGAGCAGAAACACAAAAACCAGGAAAAATCAATCTTGCTGTCTTCTTAAGACAAGCAGCCTTGTTGTTATTTGTTCACATAATACATGTCATGGAATATCTTTTAAAAGAAAATAATAAAGTTTTCCAAGGCCTTTCACCCTTCTTCTCTCTTCAGATCTCTACACTTACAAACTGCCTATCATATTCTTGCCACTGAGCAATGACATTTCTGAAAGAAGGGGAAAAACCAAGATCAATTCAAAATCAATTTATTTTGAAAAAAAAATTTGAAGACTAGGGTTTGTGAGGAACCAGTGAGACCTTTTGTGTCCAGACATTCAATATGACTATTTTTCATGCCAGTGCACAGCAAATGCAAAAGTTAAACAGAAATCCTAGTCATTAAAACCTCCTGTTTCTACCTCCCTCAACATCAAATATTCTGCTTTCTTGAAGAATTTTAACTTAATTTTAAAGTGAATTATGGCTTAAAAGTATAATGTTGAAACTTTTTTCTTCTGAAAGCATAAATATTTTAAACTTCAAGTATGGTCCCATTCTCTAATGAAAACACTGCAGTTACCCATTTGATTTGGCCTGGATTCCACCAGATTTCACAACTAGTTTCCACTGTCCCAAGCCAGCAATTTTCATTCAACCTATCAAGTGCACCTCACTTTTTCCCCTCAGTCCCTGGCTAAGCAACCCTCTTTTCAGCAGCCTGAACAGTTGGCGAGTAACGTGCTGCAAAAATGTGAAAGGAGGTTTTCATGCCAACACATTAATCTTAAATCCATGTTGAAGTCTTCAGAAGTAAATAGTTGGACAAACCTCACTCCAGCTTCATGGCAGGCAATTCTGCAGGCTCATCTGTGCTGTCTTTCTAGACTACGAGACCACAGAATTAATTATTATCATGAAGGTGCTGCAATTAGTTCTGTTCCTTCTTCTCCCTCCCTAGCATGGTGTGTCTTATAAGAGTTTTCTATGGTTTTTTTTTGGCCTTGTCACTCTTGTGATATTTTTGCTGGTTTCATACTAAAGCATTTTTGGTGACCAGCATGGGGTCTAACTAGAACGGCCATGGATTTAGGCAGGATTAGCAGACTGGACCAAGGATTAGGTAAAATATTCCTGTGTGAACTTGTGCCCTGAAGAGCCTGGATGTCATGGAAATATAGCACGTGGCCCAGCAATGAATAACACATCCTCAGCTGCTCCAGTCTCTGAAGAAATTCAAATTACAGAGGCTCAGATATTCCTTCCCTTCCCCTCACAACTTGGACTTTGCTTTAGGAAGGATGGAAGGAATAGACAGGAAGAAAAATGCAGTTTTAGCAATGCAGAAAATAATAGCATTGTCCAGCACTTCTGTAATGAGCTTTGTGTCTTAATTTTAGCAGATGGAGGGTGTGGAGTGTGGGATTGTAAAATTATTTTGCTCATTTTTTTAAGGGAAGGCCATTTAATGGTCTTGACAAAAAATAAATTTTTAGGCAAAACCAGAGAGATTAATCTGTCCTCAGTTATGTAATTCTCACCTGGTTAGTCACTAAGCTGTGACACGAAACACAGCTTAAAGTCTGTTCTGAGCAAGGAAGAAATGTGCTCTTATTTGATCCAAGGCAACTGCAAATTGCTGGGGGTTTTGAAGGAAATCTGATGAAGCATCACTGAATACTTGTTCTTATGCAATTCAGTATTGACCCTTTTAGATTAGACTGACACTTTCTGACTGCTATTGCAATTTCTACACTCTTACAAGAAAACTCTAAGCTAACACTAGCTATTTTGATAAATAAATCTCTCACTCATTTTCATATGCAAAAAAATGCTAGATTCAATTTACAGTTGAATAATTTCTGCAGATTTTCAGCATTTTTTTTGTGATGAAGATTACTGATCTCTGTCAAGTCTTTCTCTTCTTTTTGGAATTTTATTATTTTTCCACCTTTTTGATCCAGAATATTCTTGTGGCATAGGAGCTATTCCTCCAGGTTATTTCATTCCTGCTTTGGGTAAATATTTGCAGTACAGATAAACATCCTCCATATAGTTGCTTAGTTGCAAAGCCAGCAAAGCACATGTTTTGCTCTATTGTTTCCAACTTGTGACAATGTTATTTCATTATTTCACAGGCATAATGCTAAATAACTGAATCAACATCTCATTTCATGTAAGAATCGCTCCAGAATCAGGGTGCTGTCTGCAGGTTAGACTTTGAAGTTGTTCTTCTCTACTGCAGACTGTACTCGTTTGACTTTATCTTGTCAAAAGCATGACTGATGAGTGGGTTAAAGCATCTTTACATCAGGAAATGTTTCTAAAGAGATGGCCTCAGGATCTGACTGAATTGCCACATGATCCTGCATCACTCAGCAATAGCTCTGGGTCTAATTTGAAGAGAATGTGGAAGTGTTAAATCCTTAGCATCAGTCTCCAAGATGAATAAGTTCAGGTCAATTGCTCAAAGCATTTTTCAGAGATCTGACAATTTTCTAAATTGTCCATCATCTTTAAAGGTTCTTTGATTGCAATGCTCAGCTGAAGACATAGATGGCCATAAGATGGGTGCAAAAAGCAGGCATTTTTACATCAGTTTCACATGGACATCCGCTATTTCTTGTAAGGGAAAAAAAATATAGGTATTGCAGTGTTATTTTCACAAGACACTAAAATATTTTCAATTTTTTTACGCAACAACAAATAAATCAATTATCATCTGCTAAGAGCAGATGCTTATTTAAAAAAAAATCCATGCAAAGGAGCTGCAAAGGTAAATTTTAGACTTTATTTTAAGCAAATAGAAAATCAGTAGCATTCATCTCTTATTTTAACTCTGATTTCTATTGCTTTGTGAGCATAAGTTGACTATCAGTCCAGTAGAGACAGACTCTATATCCTTCATCTATCTATATACTTGTGTAAGCTATTTTCAGTTATGTGTTATGCATTACATTTCCACTTGAATTCAGTTCTTCATAAGGCCACAGTCTCTAAGCACTCTGGGGATTGAGTAAATAAACTTAATTCTTGGTAGCCCTTGCAAATCTCCCTGATTTTACATTATTTTGCCTCTAACAGCAATATTTTGTCCTGAAAACACTCAGTTGACATGAAAAGATAAGACAATGAAGAAAGAGTCAGCAAGAAGGTAAGCTTAGGACTCCACTTTCAATGTTCTATTTTCCTCAGTTGTCTGCTGAAGATTGGGAAATACAGTTCAAGAAATTTGAAGACAACCAGAAAGAAATCTGGAGACCTAATGCAAATCAATGAAGAGGCAGAAACAGGTGTATATATATTTTTTGCATGGTTTTACATATGGCCATGAACAAGAACTATAATTTAAGAAACAAAAACCACCGCACAAACAAAAAAAATATTAGTGATTCACAGAAGCGGCATAATCTTTTGAGCCAAAGTAGCCAAAGCTTGTCTTAAGACAAATGTCTCATTTCTAGACAGATGGACAGACTACTGGAATTAAATTATGAAAATCCCCTTTTGCCTAATCTAAATATGAGTTTTTAACACTGGAATAAAAGGGTCAAAACTAAATATGCAGTAAAGAGTGTTGTTTGTCCTAACAGCACACATTGCTTCACACCACTTTTGAGTGCATCACACATATATTCTCTACAGTTTTCACATCTAAACATACTCCCAGATCCAGACTGCAGGCAGACAGGGAACACCATCTTAAGCTTCTGGCAGTGAAAAGAAAATTGCAAGAAATCCCTCCTTCCACCTTTCATCTCCATGCAGTTGTGGTCTGCTGGGATTCAGGGATTCTGTCCAGGCTGCTTAAGTGAATGCTTTCCAGAAGGGAGGCAGAGGAAGAATTTATAATGGATTTATACAGATTTGGACTGCAATGGAATTTTTTTTTTTTTTTTTACTGAAACAAGCACGTGTTGAAATATAGGAGGTATCAAACTGTCTTATGCATAGTCTACAGAATAATGTTTCACACTTCCATCTTTTACTTGAGTTGTTTTTTAAAGAAAAAAGTTAATCAATGCAACGAGAAGAGGATTTACTTGAGTTGCTTTTAAAAGAAAAAGTTACTGGATGCAATGAGAGGGGGATGATATGTCAGAAAATGGGAGTGGTGAATCAATGTGGTTGTTTTTCCTGGAACATGTAATTAATTTTGAGGGTTTAGTAATTTTGAAGTTTATTAGGAAGGTTTGTCAAACAATCTCATTACAGGAAATATTGCAGAGTATCTTTATTAAACTAATGGCATTGATCTTCCCCATGTCAATATTAATTCAGGGAAAATTTTACACTTTTGCAGAATATGAATTGATTGAAAAAATTATGGGACCTTTATGGAGCCTTATTTTTTTTCAGCTCATTTCTAGTGTGCTGAAAGGAGAGATTCATGGATGAGCAGAGTGGTCTTCTGTGGTGAGAGGAACATTTAAAGCAAGAGACCCATGACACAGGGACCTCAAACCAGGAATGACAGCTGATTAAGGGGCATTAAGTTCCATCATGTGATGTGACCTGCCACGTGGACAACGCGTAACAAAAACTTGAGCACGGAGAACTGCATATGAAGCGGATAACAACGAGAAATTAATGTGCAGGGGGAGAAAAATTAAAAATCTTAAGTGGCCAGTGGGTAGGAAGAGCTGTAAGAATATATTTAGCGAATTAGACATAAAAAGCTTTCTTATTGCCTGCTAACCTTGCAAAAATTACCTTGCTTTTGCTGCAGGTTAAGATCATGGACTTGGGTGGTTTCTGTGGTAACTTGTCTGTGGTGAACTTGTCCTGTTGGTAAGCTCCTTGTTCAGGGGCCACTTTCTTTGGATAACCTTTCTGTGGTTCCTGCCCATGGGCTTTGACTTGTAATAGGACTGAGCACCCTAAAGTAACCAAAGTAGCAGCTAACAGCTGGCAGAATCTTAACTCTGTGCAGCAGAGCGCCAAACTTTCTTGCTTACATCCCCAAGAAGTTTTGGACCACTTACTAGCAGAAACTTAGTGGTGGTGCTGGAGTGTTAATGTCTAGAGTTTTTTCCTAGAATTTTAGTGGTTTTTTGCTGAAGACAAAACAAGAATTCCTCTTCTTATATATTGCTTCAAATAAAAGGATATAATAAACAGAGAAAAGAGAAGCAGAAGAGTGAAGGTGGGAGGATGGTGGAGGGGAGGAAGACAGATTACATCTTCATTATGCTAACTTCAGGGTAGAATGAGAAAATAAAGTCCTAACAAACAAAATGGAAGAAAATCCTTGCTAGAAGCATCTCTTAAATCTCTTCTATCCATGACGTATCCTCCCAGTTATGGAGATACTCTTGATATATAAAAGCTACTATTTTAATACACCCTGAGAGCCCAAATTATGATTATAACTGATAAACTCATATTCTTACCCAGAGTAATAAAGTTTTTGGCCCACCACTGATAAAGCTGTAGTTCAGTTTACCCAGCAGCAAGAGTGAATATGCATCTACACACAAAAGCACACACAGATCACAAATGCTCCTGGGATCACATTAAACCTTTCCATCATTCCTGGCAGAAAAGGTTGGCCTTACAGCAAAACTTGGATATGGATGCTGACAAAACACTGTTCTAAAGAGTCCCTTCAGTACTGGGAGGCATTCGCCATCAGCTCCTCTGCAGATCAGAAATGGTTTCTGACATTTGTTTATTTCCCATGCTGCATGCAGCTGATTCATTCCAAACCTTCATTCTGGCCAGACTCTGGAAATGGCAGTGAAAATACAGAATGCGTAGATGCTGCAAGCCAGGATACCCTTTCCTCGAGGTTTTTGAGAATTTTTTTAAAAGAAAAAATGTTGGGCTATAACCAGCCAAGTGAACCACTGCTTCGGTACCCCTCCATAGAGAAAAGAGTGAAAATGGTTGAAAAGGATAGTTCAAAAGAAAAGTTTGAAAATGAAAGTCAGGAAACAGATAACACAGAAGGTACTATAAATACATAAATGATACTATGAAAATAATTCATGAAGTTGTATATTCAATTAATACACTAAAATATGAATAGTATTAAGGGGGAGTGAGAAAGATATGATTCCTCAGCTGTAACTTGATCTGGCTGATTAAATATTATCAGTATTTAATCCCTGATAGCCGTGGTGGCTGTTTCATAAATCTGGAACCTGTGTAAGTTGACTTCCATGCCTGAATGAGCAGCACCACAGCTCAGACTATGGAGTGGAAATCTCAGAATCATCACAGAATGGTCTGAGATGGAAAGAACTGAAAAGTTCTCATCTTGTTCTAATCCCCTGGGCAGGAAGGACAAGACACCTTCCACTAGATCAGGTTGCTCCAAGCCTGTCACCCTTTTTTGATGCAGCCCAGGACATGGTTGGGACTTTCTGGGCTGCCAGTGCACCTGGCTGGGTCATGTGGCGCTTTTCATCAACCAACACCGCCAATCCTTCCCCCCAGCTCTGCTCCCAAGCCATTCTCTGCTTTGCCTGTATTTCTGTATTCTAATCACCCTGGCATTTGGCCTCAAACTTCATGAGGTTCACATGGTCCCAGCTCTCCAACCTGTCCCTCTGGATGACATCCCTTTCCTTCAGTGTGTTACCTCACCATGCAGCTGGGTGTCATCAACAAACTTGTGACATCCATGTGTGACAACAACAAAGACAGACAGCAACAATTTTCTTTTTCTTTTTTGTTTTTTTTCCCCAGTAAGCTTGCTTACTTTTCACTAATGGCTGTTTTTGTTTAATTTTCTTAAACACAAAAATAAGACTAGATTTGGGGGAACAAAATTGCTGGTATTAAAAGCAACATCTGGTGAAAAACACTAAGTGCTTGAAGCCTTAACAGTTACTGTCACTAGCAATTCAGGACATGTTATCACCGCATTATTCTTTTACCTGTAGAAATAAAATGAGTGCTATTAAATGGTTTGGAAAACGACAACTGCCTGTGGTAAAGTTTTGTTGTATGTGGTGAAAGGAATATTAATAAGAGGATAGGTATAATATCTTTGAGAAAAAGATGTGGAAAAGTAAACGCAGATCCCATGTGAGAAAGAAGAGGCAGTTGCTAGGGTTGACGCAAATTTTTCAAGGTGGAATTAATTATTTTCCACTGAAAGATGTATGGAAATCAAAGAATCATAGAATAGTTTCATATAGAAGAGAACTCTGTAGGTCACCTAGTGCAAACTTCTGCTCATAGTGGGTTGACCTGAGACAGATCACTCATAAAATAGTCAGCCAAGTTTTGAATTTCCTTCTTCTAAGGTAGGAAAACTCACAGCCTTTCTGGGGGCTTGTTTCACTCCTTGACCACTCTCATTACAAAATAAATGCCCAAAAAAAACCCTAAAACAACCCTCATCATTAATCACATTTTCTTGTTCTGCAAACTTCTTTAAAAACTTTTCCTCATAATTTCATTTTCCATCTCCAATGGTTTTGTCCTCATTTTAAGATGAACGAGATTCCCTTCAATCCATCAGGCTGAACAAATCCACAAGCTCAGATGTCTCAGCCTTTTCTGTTCCTCTTTTGTGCTCTACCCTAAGACCAAGTTGGGAATTTCTGCTGAACTCACTCCACTGCATGAAGTTATTTCTTGTGCTGTAAAGCACAAGACAGGCACAGTACTTCAGATATCCATTTTTGGCTACAATAACACTTTGTGAGACTGATTTAAAAGCCTTCTTAGAGTGAAGGGAAATACAAGCCACTTCTTTCATGTGCTGAGTCACTCATCTGGTCATGAAGACCTTCACAGGACTCAGGTTCTCAGGCATGATTTGCCCTTTGTAAATCCATGTTAGATGTCCCCAGGCACTTTTTTATACTTCGCGTGCCTGGACATAGCATTCTGGGAGGGTTTGCTTCATAAACACATTATCCATTTTTTCTGAAGGCAACAGATACTGAAAACATTTACCTGAATAATTGATTTAGCTTTAAACTGCTTAACTCAGGTAAACTGAGTGTGCATTCCCCAGCTGGGACCCTTCACTTCAACCTCACTGAAGCTTCTTTTGAGGCTGCTCAAGGACTGTACATGAAAATGTAACTGATGAGTCAAGATGAGCATAGTAAGAAATACCCCTGCCACATGCAAGTAAATAAAATGAAAGTTTACACAAATTAAAGATTTCATGTCAGAAAGGTTTTTGCACCTGCTGGATTTCTGCTTTGCCTCTTTCTGTGTTTTTATTATTTTTGTTTTTCTAACCACTTTTCTTGCTTTAAAAACTTGATCAGGTAATTCAAACCCTTTTTCTTAATATTTTTTTTTTTAATCAAAAAGAGTGCAAATCCAAAGTAGACCACATATAATCAAGGAGGCCAGGCCTTGATAATATGAGAATGAAGATGTCACAACCTAAAACATAGAACAAAAGAGTAGAACTACTTGACTGTCCTGCCATATGGGCATGAACAAATAAAGCAAAGCCATTGAAGTAAATGGAAAAAAAAATGCTGTTGCACCTTAGTTCAGATCCTAAAGAAACAGTCTGATAAAAAACAGTGATCCACCTCTGAGCAGGTGTTATACCTGTGCATTCCAGACAAAAACCTGTAGGAACAGGGAGACAGTGGAAAAAGGGATCAGCTTCAACCACAGATGGCTTAAAATGATCAAAGAAAATATTTTTTTTTTTTAATCCAGAATGACTGCACTTTTTCATCATATAAAGCTCTGGACACTGAGATCTACTACTAAAAAAAGGTCTTTTGCCCTTGTTTCTCTATGTAGGTTTGACATTTATGGCAATGGTTATTTTTCTCTGATGTCTCTGGTGAAAGATGAATGATTCTGATCTATATATGCTGTTCAATACCACTTTCACTCTAGAACATACACTGAACATTAGATTCTATAATGTGATGGTGGACACACTGCAGACTGCAGAAAAGCTGTACCTATGGGATGAGTAAATAGCTTAAATGAAGATTACAGTACAGCTCATACACCATAGGATTTAACAGTTCTCAATTTCTTTGGTCTTCTAGGGATTAGGTGGCTGATGTTGACTCACTTCCTTTCCAGTTACTACTGTTCTCTGCATTTGTAAGCCACACAGTCATGTGAAATCAGTAAGGCTACTCAGAGAAAATACAAATGTTTAACTCTGCCCATCAGTTGTATGAGTTCTCTTGTCTGGTTAATGAGGAGAGGGTCGGAGAGGAGAGGGTCGGAGAGGAGAGGAGAGGGTCGGAGAGGGTCGGAGAGGGTCGGAGAGGAGAGGAGAGGAGAGGAGAGGAGAGGAGAGGAGA